>BLBF01000071.1:6763626-6808252 GCA_015471245.1 Laticauda colubrina
TCCTCCTCCTCCTCCTCCTCCTCCTCCTCCTCCTCCTCCTCCTCCTCTTTCCCTTCCCCTGCTCCTCCTCCTCCTTTTCTCCCCTCCTCTTCTTCTCCTCCTCCTCCCCCCTCTGCATTTCTGCCTAGTTGCATCTGGAAGCTTCTCAGGAATATCTGGGTCCTGAGCCTCCCCCTGCTGCTGCTCAGCCCAGCTCAAGGGAGGGGTGAGCCAAGGACACCAAACCAGACAGCCTGGGTCCTGTCCACATTTGAAAAGCACCAATCCAATTGGTTGGTTTGGGTCTTCAAAGAACTGCCCAAGAATGCAAGTATCCTTGATCACTAATGGTGTGTATATGTGTGTGTGTAAAACACCAATTATCTCTTTTCTTTTTTAACAGTGAAGATATTGGGATTCTCTCCAGGATAGCCGAAGCCTTGCCTTTTCTCTCCATTCCCCACCATCCAAATCAGAGCTGAAGAAGCTTCTTGGATAAGAAGCGAATTGTCTTCAAAGCAAAACCAGCAAGTCCAGTTGCCTCTTTAAAAAAAAAAGCACCTTTGGGACAATCACGACTGGATGACTTGAGAATTTCCATAGACATTTCTTAGCCCTTGTTCAATATGATGACAATCGAGTGTTTCTTCAGAGGAAATGTCTTTAATTGCTATTTAATCTTTGATAGGTCTTTTTTTATTAATCTTTATTACACATTTTTCAAACATTTACACCACATTTCCCTTTTTGACAATGTTTCAGAGTCACCCTCTTTCCTATTTACATAGTAATACTTTCATTTTCATTTTCAATTCCTGATATATTTCTCTAATATTCTTTCATGTACCTTTTTACTACCTTTTTATAATGACTTATATATGCATTTCCTGCAACTCCTAAGTAATTTTTATACATGTTCTTGACCTTTCTCCTCTGGCCACTCATACTATATGTCCCAAATCTTATAATATTCTGTTTCCTCCTTGTCTTTGAGCTCCATTGTTACTTTATCCATCTCTGCAAATTCAAGCACTTTTTGTTAATCACCATATCTTCTGTAGGGGTATAATATTTAATTGGGCTTCTGAAGGGCTTCTGCTAATGTCACACCACTGTCCTGTTAACAATGAAATCTGGGGTGTGTGTCCATGGTGGGATTCAAATGTTTTTACTACCGGGTTCTGTGGGTGCGGCTTGGTGGGCATGGCAGGGGAAGGATACCCATCCCCATTCCCAAAATCCCCATTCCCCACTCTACTAACCTGCTTTCTAGCTCCGTTCTTCAGTGCAGGGCAACCAAAGAAGACTCAGCTAATCAAACAGGTGGGAATATTTTGGAACACTGCAGGGCCTTGCCAGGATGCTACGCCAGGGCTTATGGAGGAAAATTTAAATGGTGGTCTCTTAAGGTTAAGAGGTGGGAAAGGGTCAGATTGTAAACCCTGGAGGTGCCATAGGGAGAGAGATGAGATATAAAAAGGGCAGGAGCAGAATTAGGCAATCCTGTGGATATTGTGAGGTTTTCTTCATCTCATGTTGAAGGAATAGAATTAGAATTATTAGAATTAGAATTAGAATTAGAATTAGAATTAGAAGTAGAATTAGAATTAGAATTGGAATGGAATGGAATGGAATGGAATGGAATAGAATAGAATAGAATAGAATAGAATAGAATAGAATAGAATAGAATAGAATAGAATAGAATAGAATAGAATAGAATAGAATAGAATAGCTGAGTTGGAAGGGACCTTGGAAGTCTCCTAGTCCAACCTCCTGCTTAGGCAGGAAACTCAACACCACTTTAAGAGGCTGGTTAGCCACCTCTCAGGGAAAATTTAATTAGTTTTCCTCAGAGGATTGGACTAGATCAGGGATCTCCAAACTCGGCAACTTTAAGACTTGCGGATTTCAACTCCCAGAATTCCCCTGCCAGCCAAGTTTGAGAAACCAGTGATTTCAATCCAGGGCTCACCAAACTTGGCAACTTGAAGACTTACATCCTTCAACTTAGGCTGAAAAATCAGCTTCTATTCCAGGGCAATAGCTCTTTTGGATTCTGCTGCATAGTGCAGTGTTGATGCGGTGTTGGGGGTTTTCAATTCAATGTGTGGAGTATGAAGGATGTTTGTTTGTGTTCATTTTCATGGTCGTGATGTGCACTGAAGATGGTGTTTGATTTCGCTGTATGAGGTGCAATGACAATAAACTAAACTAAACTAAACTCCCTGAATGCTGTCTGGGGAATTCTGGGAGTTGAAATCCACAAGTCTTCAAGTTGCCAAATTTGTACACACTCCTAGATTAAGTCACTGGTTTTTCAAGCTTGGCTGGCAGGGGAATTCTGGGAATCGAAGTCCACCCATTTAAAAGGAACCAAAATTGAGAAACACTGGACTAGATGATCCCAGGGTAGATTGGGGTGGAGACAGACTCTGTTCCAACTCCACTATTCTGTGTTTGTATGATACCTTGCACCCCCCAAGATAATAATCCTGTTTTGGAAGTGTCTTTCCCTGAAGCACCGTATTTTTTTCCTCTCCCCTAAGCAAACTGGGAAAGCTTCATTTCCCCCCCAGTCTCCCTGGGAAAAGCAGGCAGGGGTGGCAAGAGGGATGGCGGGGGGGGGAACAGTCAGGAATAAATGAGCAGAGCTGAAGTGGAGGAGAAAAAGCTGTCGATTTCTCCCTGTAACGGAGCCGGTTACTGATGGGTGTTAAAAATGATTCCAAGGTGGCATATCGAAAAAGAAGGGAGAAGATATTATCTTCCCCAGGGACAGAGAAGTGTTAGGAGAGGGGGGCCCAGGGTGGAAAGATTAGGCAATGACTTCCTCACACTGTCTGCAATTGGATATGGCTTCATATCTTATTTTTTGTGCTTTTAAATCCAGCAAATACATGCATGCATACACATACACACACACACACACACACACACACACACAAAACCAGGACAGACAGACTGACAGAGACAGAGAGAGAGAGAAAGAAAGAGAGAGAGAGAGAGAAAGAGAGAAAGAGAGAGAGAGAAAAAGAGAGAGAGAGAGAAAGAGAGAGACAGAAAGAAAGAGAGAAAGAGAGAGAGAGAGAGAGAGAGAGAGAGAGAGAGAGAGAGAAAGAGACAGACAGACAGAGAGACAGAGAGAGAGACAGAGAGGGAGAATTAAGAATTATGCTCTTCCACTGGAGAGCTTGCATTCCTATCTGAAAAAAGAAAAAGATAATACAGGCAGTCCTTGACTAACAACAGTTTGTTTAGTGACCGCTTGAAGTTACGACGACACTGAAAAAAGTGACTTAGGACCTCTTTTCACACATAGGACAATTAGGGCATTCCATGGTCACGAGAGAAACATTAAGACACTTGGCAAATGACTCATATTTACGACGGTTGCAGAGCCCCAGGGTCATGCAGTTCCCCCTTTTGCGACCTTCCAATGAACAAAGTGGGGAAGCCAGATTCACTGAACAACTGTGTGACTGACTTAACAATGGCAGCGAGGCAAGAAAGGTTGTGAAATGGGGGCAAAACTCACTGAACCAATGTCTCGCTTCGTAGCAAACATGTTGGGCTCGGTTGTTGTCATAAGTCGAGGATTACCTGTACAGTGATTCAGGCTGGTCAGACTCATGGTGCTTTGACTGATTATGTGCCATCAAGATGGTGTTGACTATCAATGACCCTAACCCCAGGACCCTCTTCCCCGAAATGTTCTGACCAAGGCTTCCTGAGACCGTAATTAATCACACGCTTAGTCCAAACAACTCTCTTTTTATTTCAACAGCTGGGAATTATGTGAATTCCCAGCCCGTAATGAGTCCCAAACAATTCCCTGAGATAAGCACCCACCTTTCTCTTCTTTGAATTGCTGCCAACAACTAAACTCCCAAATTAACTGTAAAAAACCAAACAGAATACAAAATCCACACAGACCTTCAAGGTTTAATCCGAACAGAGCGAACAAAGTTGCTTCCTGCAAAGATTCCTGTCCCTTTGCTCTTCCTTTATGTCTTATGGGAGGGGCCAATCTTCTCCAAGCCTTACTCCCGAGTTGTCACTTTTGTCCCAGCTGCTCTTGCCTTCTGGCAGCTCTGTGCACGTGTGCACTGGGAACAGGCTCCCTTTGCTCATTGGCCTCGCTGCTGTCAGATTCTGCAGGCTCCGGAGTCAGCACATAACTCCCAGATGGTCCTGGCCCTATCTCTGTATTGGATGCAGGATCCTCCCCAGAGGATCCCCAGAGTCCTCACCAGAGTCCGAGTCCTCCCCAGAGTCCCGAACTGGCCCATGTTCCTCACCACTATCCAATTCTGCTGCTGTCTCCGCAGGCTGCCGGCGGACCACAACACTAACATGATCCTTCTGATCTTCCAACAATTAACACTGAAACTGACTCCGTCCTCTTTGCTGCTGGTTATTTTCTTTGCTTTCCTTCTGTCTTTCCAAGTGTCTCCAGAGAGCCAAGTCTCTGCCTAATGCAGTGGTCGCCAACAGGCAGGCCGGGGACCACTGGTGGTCTGTGAGAAAATTTTGGTGGTCCATAGAAATGTCCCCCCACAAAGCATTCCCCTCCAAAGCAATTAATCCAGGCTGTGCGGGAACACAAGGCTGTGCCACCCATATGGCCTTCCCACCTGCTGGCCCCCACCTTTTGGCCGAGCACAAACTATATCTTGAGTAGAGCCACGCGAGCTGGAAGGTAAGATCAACGGCGGGGAGGGAAGTCCTCCACCGGATGGTTTGCTGATGTTGGTGGGAAAGTCAGTCCCATATTACAGAGCTGCAGTAGTCACAAGACTGGCCCTTTGGTCATCCCAGAGCAGCTCCTCTAGTCCATGGCAGGCCAGTGCACCCGGTGAAGGAGCAGCAGCTCTGGGATGACCAAAGGGCCAGTCTTGTGACTACTGCAGCTCTGGAATATGGGACTGATTTTCCCACCAATGTCAGCAAGCCACCATCAGTCAACATTCATAATAATGGTCAACGGGATTTAAAATTATGAGTTTGATGGTCCCTGAGGTTCAAAAGGTTGGCAATTTGTGGCCTAATGTATCTGAAGTAGGATAATTTGAGCCTGGTCATTTGTGCCTTGAGTGAATCAACCATGGAGTGATTTGCTTGATGATCCACTGGTTTGCTTCCTTGGCTACTGATCCTTGCTCTTACAACTGTCACAGCATCCTCACGGTCACATGATCAAAGTTGTGTGCATGACATCCGGCATGTATTTATGGTGGTCGCAGCAGCCCAAGGTCATGCAATCCCCATTTGCAGCCTTCCATCAAGCGAAGTCAACGGGGAGGGAGGAGGGGAAAGCCAGATTCACTTCATGACTTTACGGTTCACAGAACTGTGGTGACTCGCTTAACAACTGTAGCAAGAAAAGTCATGAAATGGGGCACAACTCAATTAGCAATGGAAATTCTGGCCCCTATGATAGTCATAAGTTGAGGACTTCTTCTAGGACCAGAAGACTAGGTGACTTAACATAGAAGGATGCCCTGAAATTAGGGGTTATACTTAAAAGGATCTCCCAGCTTCCTTCCTTTGCCTCGATTTACCAAATGTGATCTCAGTTTATATGTATATGTGTATGTGTATGTGTATGTGTGTGTGTGTGTGTATGTATATGTATATGTATATGTATATGTATATGTATATGTATATGTATATGTATATGTATATGTATATGTATATGTATATGTATATGTATATGTATAAAAAGACAGAAAGCTTCTCTTTTCTCCCTGTCTTCTCACCCGGAACAGAAACCTCTGATGACTTTGCTGTCAGTATGGTAGCTCAACCAAGGACACTAATGCTGTAGTTTGCAGCTGACACCCCCGCACAAAACTGGCATCAGCTTCTTCTAAGTGGGGTGGGGGTGGAAGGGAAATGAAGTCAAATCAAGGAGAACTATCCTACAAAGCCCCGGAGCAAACCATGTTCTTCTAGCCATAGAAGACAGAATCCAGAAATGCACATCCTTGTAGCTTTCAAGAACACATCTTAATCCGAACAGGTGATGGGTTTCTTAATCCGAGCCAGTGATGGGTTTCTACAGCTGGTTGAGTATCTGTGTGATCCAGAGGTTCTAATATATTACAAATCCATATGGGTGCAAAGGCAGAGTGTGGTGGTGGTGCAGAGCCGTGAGCTTCCTAGGCGCATTTCCTAGACCAGAGAAAACTGGATTAGGCAAATCAGAGAGCATGCTGGGAATTAGGCTGTGATTAGGCTTAGGTATGTGTTTGTGATGAATTTGCAAGGAGCTTATCTGACCTTGTGATGGCTCAGATGAGGGCAGTTTCTTCTTTTTGAAATTTTAGATCTCAGAGTCATAACATTTACCAAGTCTGGGGTGGGAATTAGCTCGTGGCACATCCGCAATCACAAAGTTGTGGCTATTGAAAATCAGAGTGACAATCAGCTATATCTGTGTGCACGTTTACCGATCATGAATGCTGGCATGGACACGAGACAAAAATCATGTCTTCACAGGTGTAAAAATATAGAACTTGACACACAGATTCATAAACATATAGACCAGTATTCCTCAACCTTTGCAAGATTTAAGATGTATGGATTTCAATTTCCAGAACTGCCCAGCCAGCCATGCTGGCTGGTGGGGAATTCTAAGAGTTGAAGTTCATCTATTTTAAAGTTGCTAAGGTTGAGAAACATAGACATACCATAGGTACAGAAGATTCATCTGGTGGGAGGGATTTTGGAAGACAGGACTCATGTCTGAGTTCATATGTTTTGCCAAGCTAGGGTTTCATCCCTCGTGCTTTGTTAATTCAATCGAAACAGACCTGGTTTGCACTTTGGAAAAAGTGCAAAAAGAGCAACTAAGATGATTAAAGGCCAGGAGACTAAAACATCTGAAGAATGGTTGCAGATTTTGGGTTTGGCTAGTCTACAGAAAAGAAGGACTAGGGGGTGACATGTTCGTAGGATTCCAGTATTTGAGAGGCTGTCACAAGGAAGAGGGGAGTCAACTTATTTCCAAAGCACCAGAGGTCAGGGCAAGAAACAATGGATGGAAACTAATCAAGGATAGAAGCAACCTGGAATTAAGGAGAAACTTCCTAACAGTGAGGACAATCAAACAGTGAAACAGCTTGTCGCCAGGAGTTGTGGGTGCTTCATCACTGGAGGTTTTTAAGAAGAGACTGGACAGTCACCTGTCTCAAATGGTATAGGATCTCCTGTTTGAGCAGGGGGCTAGACTAGAAGACCTCCAAAGTCCCTTCCAGTTCTATTTTGATTGATTGATTGATGGATTGGTTCATACAACGTGAGCATCTCAAACCAACCTCTTTATGATTTTATGAGGGTACTATTGTAAAGTCAGGCGTAGCCTTAGTTTGTTGTTAGTTGCGAAGTTGTGTCAGACCCTTCACGACCCCATGGATAACATTCCTCCAGGCCTTCCTGTCCTCTACCATCTTTTGGAGTCCATTTAAGTGCGTAGAGTCCAGGCTCTGGTTTTCCCAGTTGCAATGTATGGCTATGAAAGTTGGACCATAAGGAAGGCTGAGCGCCAAAGAATCGAGGCCTTTGAACTCTGGGGCTGGAGAAGACTCCTGGGAGTCCCTTGGACTGCAAGGCGATCCAACGGGTCAGTCCTAGAGAGGAGATCAACCCTGACTGCTCTTTAGAAGGCCAGATCCTGAAGATGAAACTCAAAGACTTTGGCCACCTCATGAGAAGGAAGGACTCCCTGGAGAAGAGCCTAATGCTGGGAACAACTGAGGGCAAAAGAACAAGAAGGGGATGGCAGAGAAGGAGGGGGCTGGATGGAGTCATTGAAGCAGTTGGCGTGAGCAGGGCTAATAGGAAGCTGACCCTGCAGTTTACATTCCCTCCAGCAGAGGGAGAACTGAGTCGCAAGACAATCTTAGTGTCTGCCTATTACTGGGAGCGTCACGTGCTACAGAATTCCTAGGATGGACCATTTCAGACTTGCAAGTGGGAGAATTATATGGTTGAAGGTTTTGTACATAAAAACTTCACCCTCTGAATAGACAGATGGTATGGCCAGAAAGGACTTTAGCCTACCTTCTTTTTTTTCTTCTTTTCTTTATTATTCCCACGTTTTAACTTACGGGGAGTTTTTAAATATAGTTTAAAACTCCCCGTAAGTTAAAAAGTATATATATTTAACCATATTAACAACAATATAAACTTGGTTGAACGGACTATACACAGGATACTTTTATGTTGCTTAGGGTGGGGAGCAGTTCTTGCTTTTCTTCCCCCCCCCCCCCCCCCCCAGCTGAATATGATTGCAAAGCTGGTTGGGAAATTCTGGGAGTTGAAGTCCAACACATCTTTGAGCATCCATGATTGAAAAACACTGATCTACACCTCCTACAGATATCACACCTGATTGCATGGCTCATTTCAGGAAATCTTCATTGTCTTGTAAGAAAAAATAGATTTGTAGCAAGTCCGCTCCATTAAAAACACTTGGGGGGGGGAGCGGGGTTTAGGTTGGCCTTATGGCTATACCACATATTTCCCCAGGAGTGCAGCAGGTGTGTGAGTGTGTGTGCCTGTGTATCTCCAAGTGCCAAAAGCTGCAAAGGACAGGAGGGTGTTTTCAAACCTTCCAGGATGAAACGCCCCAGCTGCTCGCTAGTTTTTCACCAGCAGCCAGCCATGAAGGCAGAGGCCAGAGGTCACCAGGTCAAAGGGGATCAGAGAGGCTGACCCTTGTGCCTGCCTGGAAAAGGTTAAGCCATTGTGGCTTTTCCACGCTTCCACCAAACCAACAGCAAAGGGAAGGCGAAAAGACTGTAAAGCCTCAATCAGAATAGAGCTGGAAGGGGCCTTGGAGATCTTCTAGTCCAACCCCTGCTCAAGCAGGAGTTCCTATATTATTTCAGACAAGTGGCTGTCCAATCTCTTCTTTAAAACTTCCAGTGATGAAACACCCACAACTTTTGAAGGCAAGCCATTCCACTGGTTAACTGTCCTCACTGTTAGGAAGTTGCTTCTTAATTCCAGGTTGCTTCTCTCCTGGCTTAGTTTCCATCCATTATTTCTTGTCCTGCCCTCTGGTGCTTCCTTAGGTGGGACAGTGTGAGTGGTGTCAGCTTTAATCCCACCAGTTACGAAAGGAGGATGAGAACTGGGCAAGGGTCAGAAGAACTTGTGGATCCAGGCAGAGGACAGAAGCAAACAGGACTATTTGTACACGTACAGTGCCTGGATCTGTGTGTTCAGAACAGGCACACCAAGGGACTCCTGTTAAAGTACTATTGTGCCTTAGTGTCATGGGAGTTTTGCTCTCTCTGCTGTCCGATGTTGGTAACACATGAACGTGTGTTGGGCATCTTGAGGCAAATTTGCTTTAAGGCTATTTAACCGACTCCAAAATGCAACTCTTGGAGAGCGCTAATTTGTGAAGAGGCTGACAGAAAACATACCCTTTGAAAAACATACGAGTATTTTCTATTTCCCTGAAAATAAGATCCAACCGGAAGATAAGCTCTTGCGTGATTTTTTTCAGGATGCATGTAATATAAGCCCTACCCCCAAAATAAGCCCGAATTAAGATCGTCAGCCAGACGGACACATTTTAGCACTTTATTTCCCCGAAAATAAGACCTAACTGGAAAATAAGCTGTGCTATGTCTTTTGGAACAAAAATTAATATAAGACCCGGTCTTATTTTCTGAAAAACACAGATAATTTTTGACTTTACAACCAGTTGTTTAGAGATTGTGGAGTAACAACGGAACTGGAAAAAATGACTTATAAGCAGTCTTTGTGAGGTTTTTTAAAGAAGAGATTCAACAACCATTTGTCTGAAATGATATAGGATTTCCTGCCTGAGCAGGGTGGTTGGACTAGAAGACCTCCAAGGTCCCTTCCAAATCTGTTATTCTTCAGACAGCCAGTTTGATCTAGTGCTTAAAGGCATCAGGCTGGAAACCGGAAGGCTGTGAGTTCTAGCCCAGTCTTATGCATTAAGCCAGCTGGGAAATCTTGGGCCAGTTCCTCCCTCTCTGTGTCCTGGAAGGAAGCAATGACAAACCACTTCTGAAATATCTTGCCAAGGGAACTGAAGTGGAAGAAGCTCCTTGGATGAGAAGTGAAACGTCTTCAAAGAAAAACCAGCAAGTCCAGTTGCCTCTTGAAAAAAAGCACTTTGGGGACAACCATGGCCTGGAGGACTGAGAACTTCCATTGACAACTTCCAGGGTTATTATGAGAATCACAAATTTTCTTCTTCACTCTCTCATCTTTCTGTTTCTACCTCCTCCCTTAATATTTCATGCCACCAGTGGTGGGATTCATTTTTTTTTTACTACCTGTGGGCGTGGCTTGGTGAGTGTGGTGTGGCTTGGTGGGCATGGCAGGGGAAGGATACTGTAAAATCCCCATTCTTTCCCCATCCCACTGACCTGCTTTCCTGCTCCGTTCTCCTGTGCAGGGCAACCAAAGAAGATCCAACCAATCAGCTGGGACTCGGGAGGAAGAGAATAGATGGGGTTGGCGGGGCCAGTCAGAGGTGGGATTTGCCGGTTGTCCTAACTATTCAAAATTTCCACTACCGCTTCTCCAGAACTGGTCAGAACCTGCTGAATCCCACCTCTGCATGTCACCCAAAAGCAACACAGCTGGAATTTCAATGGTACAATATGGCTTTTCATCATCCAGAGAATTCTGCTACCCACAGCGTATGCATTTTCAAACACGTGGATTCTTGTCTTGCTCCTCTTTTGCACCTTTCTCTGCTAAGGATTTTATTTTTATTTTATTTTATTTCCCCTGACATCTTCCTCCCTTTTAAATATTTTTTGGCATCCATCCATATTCCATACTATGTCTTTTGATGGAATGGCAGTTGGCAGCTCTCTGTGCCCCGTGGAGTTTGCCATCTAGCAATCCGCATGGGAAGATGGCAGTGAACAAAAGAGAGAAAGAGGCAGACATGAGTAGGAGTGATAAAATTAGCACGTCTTTATTCATTTTTAAATTTTGAAAAAGCATGTGCTGCCTTTCAAATATCTTGTTTATTTGTTTTTTTCCCCCAGGAGATGTTGAAAGCTGGTGGAACCCCACAAAATTAAACCCAGTATAGCAGCCAAGAGTATAATTCAACAATGTTGGACAAATAGAAATGAATTATTTTAAGATGTGTGGACTTCAATTCCCAGAATTCCCCAGCCAGCCATGCATCTTAAAAATTGCACATCTTAAAAATTGCCGAGGTTGAAAAACTCTGCTTTAAGGTGTCTTTAAGATACAATGGGATTGATCCTTGCAAGAGAACCCACCGGATTTCTTTATAAAGCCTTAGTAAGACCACCCTTAGAATATTGTATCCAGTTTTGGTCACCATATTATAAAAAATATATTGAGACTCTAGAAAGAGTGCAGAGAAGAGCAACAAAGATGATTAGGGGACAGGAGGCTAAAACATATGAAAAAGAGTTGCTGGATTTGGGGATGTCTAGTTTCATAGAAACGAAACAATGGGTGGAAACTAATCCAGAAGAGAAGCAACTTAGAACTAAGGAGAAATCTCCTAACAGTGAGAACAACTAACCAGTGGAACAGCTTGACTCTAGAAAATGTGGGTGCTTCATCACTGGAAATTTTAAAGAAAAGTCTGGACAGACCAATTTATGTTTAATGTTTGCAACGGATTGAACATAACTTCTTTCTTCTTCTTGTGCCATATCCATCATCGGATGTTGATGATCATGTTGGCAATCCTATTTTTATCAATTTTGCAGCACGAAATAGTGCTGTTGAGTCTTGTCCAAACCAGCCCCTTCGTTTTTGAAGCCACAATGTCCTTCTTCTGTCTGGACCTCGTTTTCCTTTCATCTTTCCCTGGAGGATGAAATGAAGTAGGCCATATTTTTCTGGGTGTTGCATCCCACGTCCGAAATATTCTAACTTTTGCTTTTTTTTATGGTTTTATTGATTCCCCTTGGCTTTCCCAACCAGCTTATCACCTCCTCATTTCTGATTTTGTCAACCCGACTTCTACGTCACAGATACCTATAAATTCACATTTCCAATGCTTCTAGTCTCTTCAAGTGGCTTTCAGTCCAGAGACCAACCCTCTATTCCATAGAGCAAGATGTAGCCTCTGAGAAGCCTGATTTTCAATCTTAGGGTTCATCATAACTTGGAAATGTGAAAAAGGCTGTAAAAGGCTGCTCTCTCCCTGTCTCTTTTTCCAGAGGTTCTGAGCAGTTCTGGAGAACCAGTAGCGGAAATATTGAGTAGTTCGGAGAACCAGCAAATACCATCTCTGACTGGCCCTGCCAACCCCCTCTATTCTTTGCCTCCCGAGTCCCAGCTGATGGGCTGGGTCTTCTTTGGTTGCCCTGCACAGGAGAATGGAGCTGGAAAGCAGGTTAGTGGGGTGGGGAGGGAGCAGGGATTTTGCAGTAACCTTCCCTTGCCATGCCCACCAAGCCACACCCACAGAACCGGGAGTAAAAAGTTTTGAATCCCACCACTGTCTCTTTCATCTGCTTTAACTACCCATATACGTTGCACAGCCAGGATTTCAAAACAGACTTCAAATCTTGGCTAAGGAAGATGTTCAGGCGAAGAGCATGTATGTACATTTTTAACCAGCAGGTGGCACCAAAACCAATCAGACAGCGAAGCTCAGGACTTCCATACTAGGGTTGTCTGCTTTTCAGGTAGACCCTGGGCTAAGTCAGATCCATAGTCAGTTTTCTTGACCTTATTCAGGTAGTCCTCGACTTACGGCCGCAATCAAGCCGCAAAGCCATGCTGCTTAGCGAAACGTTTGTTAAGTGAGCTTTGCCCCATTTTACAATCTTTCTTGCCACCATTGTTAAGTGAGTACCCGGATATTAAGTGAATCTGGCTTCTCCGTTGACCTTGCTCATCAGAAGGTCACAAAAAGAGGATAATTAGGACTGCAGAAAAAAACAATTGCTGCCAAACTGCCTTCCACTGAGAACCTGTATACCGCATGAGTCAAAAAGAAGGCTGTGAAAATATCTACAGTTCTCTCACATCCCGGACATAAACTGTTTCAACTCCTACCCTCAAAATGACGCTATAGAGCACTGCACTCCAGAACAACTAGACACAAGGGGAGTTTCTTCCTGAATGCCATCAGTCTGCAAACAAACAATTCCCTCAACACTGTCCAACTATTTACAAAGTCTGCGTTACTATTACTATTCATCTTCTCATCACTCCTTATCAACCATCCCCTCCCATTTATGACTGTATGACTAGAACTTTGTTGCTTGTATCCTTACAATCTATATTGACTGATTCCTAGTAGGATTTGATTACTTATTGTACCCTATGACTATTATTAAGTGTTGTACCTGATGCTTCTTGACTCTTGATGAATGCATCTTTTCTTTTATGTGCAATGAGAGCATATGCATCAAAGACAAATTCCTTGTGTGTTCAATCACACTTGACCAATAAAGAATATTCTATTCTGTTCTGTTCTATTCTGTTCTATTCTATTCTATTTGTGAATAATGTGTGTGTGTGTATAGGTAGGTATGTAGATAGATGGATAGGTAGGTAGGTATGTAGATGGATAGATGATGGATAGATGATAGATGGATAGATATAGATAGATTAGGTAGGTTGATAGGTAGAATACATATTGTTTCCTAGTAGAATTTGATTGTTTATTGTACCCTATGACTATTATTAAGTACTGTACCTTATGATTCTTGACTCTTGATGAATGTATCTTTTCTTTTATGTACAGTGAGAGCATTTGCACCAAGGGAAATTCTTTGTGTGTCCAGCCACACTTGGCCAATAAAGAATTCTGTTCTAGAACAATTATTCAGTGAAACAATTTGCCTCCAGAAGTTGTGGGTTCTGCATCGCTGAAAGTTTTGAAGAAGAGATTGGACAGCCATTTGTCTGAAGTTGCATAGCATTTCCTGCTTGAGCAGAGGGGTTAGACTAGAAGACCTCCAAAGTCCCTTCCAATTTTGTTATTCTATTATCCATAGACTGCCCAGCCTGAAGCTGCAAGACATTTGCCAATCGGCTTCTAAGATTCTAATTGAATAATGGAATAATAGAGTTGGAAGGGACCTCTTCTAGTCAAACCACCTACTCAGGAGGGAGACCTGGCCTATCCCATTCCAGACAAATGGCTGTACAGTCTCTTCTTAAAAACCTCCAGGGATGGAGCACATACAACCTCTCTGGGGGCAAGTTGTTCCACTGATGAATTGTTCTCACCACCAGGAAATGTCTCTTAATGTCTAGGTTGGAAATTGTTGGTTTTCTGCCAAGATGCACACCTGTCAGGTTCCCGACAGTAAGCAGAGCCAAGTTTCTCTATCTTGGCCACATTAAGATGGGTGGACTTCAACTCCCAGAATTGGGGATTCCATCTAATCTAGTAAAAAGAAGAACTCAGGTGACATAACAAACAGTGTTCCAAGGGGCTGTCTTAAAGAAGAAGTGGTCTTCAGGGCTGGCTGGGGAATTCTGGAGGTTGAAGTCCACACATCTTAAAAATTGCCAAGGTTGAGAAACTTTGCTTTAAGGTGTCTTTAAGATACAATGGAATTCTTGCTTAGGTGCTTGCAAGAGAACCCACTGGATCTCTTTATAAAGCCTTTGTAAGACCACCCTTAGAATACTGTATCCAGTTGTGGTCACCATATTATAAAAAATATGTTGAGACTCTAGAAAGAGTGCAGAGAAGAGCAACAAAGATTATTAGGGGGATGGAGACTAAAACATATGAAGAAGGGTTGCAGGAACTGGGTATATCTAGTTTAATGAAAAGAAGGACTAGGGGAGACATGACAGCAGTGTTCCAATATCTCAGGGGCTGCCCCAAAGAAGAGGGAGTCCAGCTATTCTCTGAAACAGGGATCTCCAAACTTGGCAACTTTAAGACTTGTGGATTTCAACTCCCAGAATTCCTCAGCCAGCAAAGCTGGAATTCTGGGAATTGAAATCCACAAGTCTTAAAGTTGCCAAGGTTGGTGAGCCCTGCTCCACAGCACCTGAGGGCTGGACAAGAAATGAAACCATGGGTGGAAACTAATCCAGGAGAGAAGCAAGCTAGCACTAAGGAGAAATTTTCTAACGGTGAGAATAATTAACCAGTGGTACAACTTGCTTCAGAAAATGTGGGGCTGGGGAATTCTGGGAGTTGAAGTCCACACATCTTAAACATCACCAGGATTGGGAAACATGGTCAGAAGGGGTGAGAGAGTTTGGCTCAGAGGGTGGGTTTCCATTTTCTCTGCTTCATCCACTGCTCCAGTCTGGTGCTGAGCTCAGCTGGGTGGGTCCTGTCTGCCTTTGGGTGTCGCTTCATTGGCCTCAGTGGGATGGTTTCCATTCCCTCAGCTTCCTCTTGCAATGCAGGCCACGTGTCTGCTCCAGTCATGGCAGCATCAGAAGCTGGAGACTGGCTGCTGAACACCCTCAAAGGCTTCCTTTGGGCTGTGCCCAGAGTGACTTGGTCACAGATTATGGCAGCTATTAATAGCTAAGGTCCAGCTGTGTGCACACACCCTATAGCTTGGGTGGTGGTGGTGGATATTGAAGTTTTGTGGCTATGGGAGTAATCCTTCTTCAGCTCAGTGCTTTCTGTCATGCTGAGTGTTGATGGACGAGTGCCATGACCTAAGTTCCCACTTTCCTAAACTTCCCATTCGGTTATTAAAATTAGAATTATTTCTTCCACATGTTTAGACATGGACAGAATAGAATAGAATAAAATATATAGAATAAAATGGAATATAGTAGAATAGAGAATAGAATAGAATTGAATAGAACAGAGAATAGAATAGAAATTAGAATAGAAGAGAATAGAATATAGAACAGAACAGAATTTTTTATTGGCCAAGTGTGATTGGACACACAAGGAATTGTGCAAATGTTGGTGCAAATGCTCTCATTGTACATAAAATAAAAGATACATTTGTCAAGAGTCAAGAATCATCAGGTACAACACTTAATAATAGTCACAGGGTGCAATAAGCAATCAAATCATACAAGGAAACAGTCAATATAGATCACAAGGATACAAGTAACAAAATTACAGTCATACGGTCGCAAGTGGGAGGGGATGGGCGATAAGGAGTGATGAGCAGATTAATAGTAATAGTAATGCAGACTTTGTAAATAGTTGGACAGTGTTAAGGGAATTGTTTAGCAGAGTGATGGCATTCGGGAAAAAAATGTCCTTGTGTCTAATTGTTCTGGAGTGCAGTTCTCTATAGCATCATTTTGAGGATAGGAGTTGAAACAGTTTATGTCCGGGATGTGAGGGGTCTGTAGATATGTTCACATATGTTAGACATATAATATTTTAGATTTTAGATTTCATGCAGGTCATTCTTGACTTACAACAGTTTGTTTCATGACCGTTTGAAGTTACAACGGCACGGAAAAAGGGACTTAGGACTGTTTTTCACACTTATGACCGTGGCCACCTCCCCTTGGTCGTGCGATCAAAATCGAGACCCTTGCCAGCTTGACTCGTACTGATGACTGTCACAGTGTCCCGGGGTTGTGACATCCCCCTTTTAATAACGTTCTGACAAGCCAACAGGGAAGTCAACAGGGAAGCAAAGATTCCCTTAATAACTGTGTTACTAATTTGACAACTGTAGTAGTTTGCTGTGGCAAAAAAGGACAAAAAATAAATTTAAAAAGGGGCGAAATCCACTTAACAACTGCCGGTCTACAAAGCTGGAAAATTTGGGGAACTCTGGACTAGATGCAGGTCTGGGTTTGCAGGGGTTCGGGAGAGCCCCTAAGATTCTGTGCAGTTCGGAGAAGCCCCCAGATCCCACTCCTGGCTTCTTCTGTTCCATCTATTCTGATGAAATGAACCATTGTAAGTCGAGGACCACTCCTCCTCCTAATACCCTTTCCCCTTTAAAGAGCAAATTCTCTCGTCTGCCTGAGTCATCTTGCTTTCCGTCCAAATCACATCTTCGGATCGTCTGCAGAAGGACACGATCTACACTTCCCTTCTTCAGTCGGCTGTTTCTCCTTGCAGATTCATCCTCAAGGACAGATAATTTCCCGTATACAACTTGTGGCTTTTGGCTTCCAAACCCTGACTCAAGCCAGATGTTTTCTAGCAACTGAAGGAAATGTTTCCAAACTAGGTGGACCGAAGGAAGACGGCAGCGTCATCCTGCCTGCCTTGTCTGCGTCTTGCAGAAGTAAGGCAGAGTGAGCCGACTCGTTCTGTGCGTTGATGTCTCAGATCTATGCCAAGGGTTGAATAATCCCCTTTCTCCTATGGAGAAATGGGGTTGAGGGGGAATGAGGAGGAGAAGGGTAGGGGGATAAATGTAAGGCAGACTCACCAAGAAGGGAACTGTCTTCATCGAGGCTAGTTTCATTGAGTCTATTTATTAAACTTCACTGGAGGTTTCAAAGAAGAGATTGGAGAACCATGTCTTTGAAATGGTGCCTTTTCGTCTAGTCCAACACCCTGCTCAGGAAGGAAGCCGTAGACCAGTGATGGCAAACCTTTTTGTTGTGATATGCCGGCATCCACAATGCAATGCATCCCGCCCCCCTGCACATGTGCACACAACAACCCCATCCCACCCCCTTACCTGCATTGCACAGGTGCGTGCCTCCCAGCTAATTTTTGGCTGTTTTTGCCCTCATGAGGCTCGAGGGAAGCCTCTGCAGCCTCAGGAGGCCAAAAAATGGGCCTTCTAGAAATACTGGAAGTGCCTGTTTTCAGCCTCTGGAGGGCTTTTGGAGCTTAGGAGAGGCCATTTTTGCCCACCCAGAGGCTCGAGATAAGCCTCTGCAGCCTTGAGAGGCTGAAAACGGTCCCGTTTCGGCCCTTCCAGTATTTCTGGAAGGCCCATTTTTCAGCCTTGCAAGGTTGCAGAGGCTTCCTTTGAGCCTCAGGCGGGCGAAAACGGCCTCAAACGGGCCGAAAATCAGCTGGGAGGTGCACACATGCGCAGTGCAGGTAGTTTTGGCTGGGGCTCGCATGCCCACACAAATGGCTTTCAGTGCCACCTGTGGCATGCATTCCATAGGTTCGCCATCACGGCCCAAAACTATTCCAGACCAATGGTTGTCCAATCTCTTCTTAAAAACCTCCCATGCTGGAGCATCCACAACTTCTGAAGGCAAGCTGTTCCACTGGTTAATTGTTCTCACTGTCACGGATTTCCACCTTAGTTCTAGGTTTGTTCTCTCCTTGGTTAGTTTTCATCCATTGCTTCTATTAGAATTAGAATTCTTTTTTATTGGCCAAGTGTGGCTGGACACACAAGGTATTTCCCTTGATGCAAACGCTCTCTGTATACATAAAAGAAAAAGATACATTCATCAAGAATCATCAGGTACAACACTTAATAATAGTCATAGGGTGCAATAAGCAATCAAATCATACTAGGAAACAGTCCATATAAATTGTAAGGATACAAGCAACAAAGTTACAGTCATACAGTCACAAGTGGGAAGGGATGGGTGATAAGGAATGATGAGAAGATTCATAGTAATAGTAGTGCAGACTTTGTAAATAGTTGAACAGTGTTGAGGGAATTATTTGTTTAGAAGAGTGATAATGTCATCTTGCGGGGCCCAGGAATTCAGGGGAAAAAACCTGTCCTTGTATCTAGTTGTTCTGATATGCAGTAGACTATAGCGTCGTTTTGAGGGAAGGAGCTGAAACAGTTTATGTCCTGCCCTCAGCTCTTTGGAGAAGAAGACTTCCTCTTCTTTGTGGCAGCCCCTTGGTTATTGGAAGACTGCTAATAATGTCACCCCTCTTCCTTCTTTTCATCTGTCCCTTCTCTTCATTTGTCCCAAGTGGTGGTAGAAGAGCAATCTTAGATATGTCTGAATGAGACTTTCTGAACCAATTTCAGTTGGCCTTTTCGTCATGCTAAAGCTGCTTTGGTAGAGACCATGACATCTGCTAGTACCTATATGAAGTGCCTATATGTAGGGTGGCTCAGTGGATAAGATGCTGAGCTTGTTGATCAGAAAGGTCTGCAGTTTGGCGGTTCAAATCCCTAGCACCGCATAACGGAGCAAGTTCCCATTACTTGTCCCAGCTTCTGCCAACCTAGAAGTTCAAAAGCATGTAAAAAATGTAAGTAGAAAAATAGGGACCACCATGGTGGGAATGTAATAGCATTCTGTGCGCCTTCGGTATTCAGTCATGCCGGCCACATGACTACAGAGACGTCTTCGGACAGCGCTGGCTCTTCGGCTTTGTAACAGAGATGAGCACCAACCCCTAGAGCCAGAAATGACTGGCACATATGTGCGAGGGGAACATTTACCTTTTATATGAATTGCCAGAGACCACTATCCAGTTCTCTCTGCCCATCTGATTCATTGAGTGGACATATGCTCCAGGTCCAATCAATTAAAATAATGTCATCTTGCGGGACCCAGGAAGTGTGTCTACTGCCCTCGAAAATGAACTTCTGCAAGATAATTGGGTGGCTCCTATCCTTACATCATTCAGAAAACTGTTGAAAACCTGATTGTTCTCCCAGGTTTTGGGGGAATGGGGTAATTTGTGGTACTTTGTTTTGCCTTGTTTTATTTTGATTTGACCTCTACTGGTTTGGTTTTGTTACTTTCTAGTTCTGGTCAATTGTATTTTATGTGATAGATGGAGGATGGATGGATGGATGCAGTGGTGGGTTTCAATTTTTTTTACTATCAGTTCTGTGGGTGTGGCTTGATAGGTGTGTCAGAAGGATGCTGTAAAATCTCCAGGCAGAGATGGTATTTGCTGATTTCCTGAACTACTCAAAATTTTCGCAACTGGTTCCCCAGAACTGGTCAGAACCCACTGAATACCCCCTCTGGCTGGCTGGCTGGCTGGCTATGATGGAGATTGATAGCAAGGCTTGGTTAGTTTCCTTAAGAGAACCTCGCAGCTTCCATTACCACCAACTATGGTATCTTTATCATCTGGTACAGTATGTCTCAATCTTGCTCACATTAAGAAATGTGGACTTCAACTCCCAGAATTCCCCAGCCAAGTTGGTTGGGGAATTCTGGGAGTTGAAGTCCATACGTCTTAAAAATGGCCAAGTTTGAGAAACACTGATCTAGTAAAGAGATCTCGGAGACGGGACTCACTGAATGTAGATTTTTCCACAAGACAGTGTCCTAATGATCTTTCCGGACTTATTTTTCAACCACTGCTAAGGCGGGTGATAATTTATCTCCCAGGGTTATATTTACATTCAGCTGCTATCAGAATTCGCTCAGAACTTCAGGCCATGGTTCCATTAAAACAAGTAGTCCTCAACCTACCACCATGAACGGGGACCAGAATTCCCATCCAATTGTTCAGCGAGTGATGCCTGATTTTACAACCAATTTTGCCACACGTTGAATGAATCGTGGCAGTTAAGCAATCATTAAGCAAATCCGGCTTCCCTCCTTGACTTTGCCTGTTAGAAGCCAGTGGGGAAGATCACAAATGATGCTCATGTGATCCCCCCTGCCCCTCAGGGTCACTGCAATCATCATAAATACATGTCAGACTGTGCCTTGTTATCTCCTTGAATTTGGTAATTACTTATCCTGGTCCGTTGTGGAAATTTCTTCATTGTAGTTTGTTTGGGTTTTTGTTTCATCTTTACATGCTCATTAAGTTTGACTGTGTTGCTTTTTTTTGAAGACTATTTTTGAGTAAGTTTTATCTCCAACTGAGAATTATTGAACAGTGGAGTCAAGTTGGAGGCATTAAAGGACATTTATTTATGTTTTGGATTTTGTTATGTTTGTGTTACACTCCGGGTCATCACAGTGAGCAACTGGAATTGTAGGTAGTCCTTGACGTACAGCCACAGTTGAGCCCAACATTTTTGTAGCTAAATGAGACGGTTGGGAATATTGACCCATTTTACAACCTTTCTTGCCACTGTTGTTAAGTGAATCACTGCAATACTTACACCTGTAAAATGGTCGTTAATGGAATCTGGCTTCCCCATTTTGACTTTCCTTGTCAAAAGGTTGCAAAAGGGACACTGCAACCATCATAAATACGAGTCAGTTGCCAAGAGGCTGAATTTTGATTATATGACCATGGGGAAGCTGAAATGGTCGTAAGTGTGAAAAATGGTCCTAAGTCACATTTTTCAGTGCTGTTGTAACTATGAACAGTCACTAAATGAATTATTGGAACTTAGTATATACAAGTAGTCCAGGTACAGGTACTTAATATATTCTGTGTTTTATTGTATATTCTGTATATTCTGCGTTTTACAGTATAACAGACGCATTCAACCAGATGCTGGTTCAAAACATTTGCCTGGCCTGAGGGAAAAAATATATTAGGATAAAACACCAGGAAAGGGATTTTATAAAATAAATAGTGTTTTATTTTTACATTGCTTATAAAACTTTTTTTACATCATCATTCAACGTTTAAAAAAAAATTAAATAGCCCTCCTTTTCATTATTAAAATATGGCAAATAAATAACTTCAGATCCTTCTTTTTCCTGTAAGAAAGATGTCCCTCAAATTCCACCCAGACAATATTGTGGCCAAAAAAAAAAAAAAGAAGTAGTGGGTGCAAATTTTGACCCACCCATCGGCTATCTTTCCAGGAGAAAAAAGAATCAAGGAAGGCAGAATTTTCCATCTTCGGTCACACAATGGTAAATGTTTGTATTTCTTTTGTTATTGAGTCTTCACAAAGCCTAAGACAAATTATTATTATTTTCTTTTTTGCAAAAAAAGAAGAAGCCACAAATGATTGTTTTAAAATTACATAGCATCCATAGATGCAAAAAAAAATAAAAATGATCTTAGCTTCTGATAAAGCGAGGATTTTCCCTTCACCGCTTTCCTGTTTTTCTCAGAAAGTTCTTCACTCCTGCAAAACTTCAGGAGAACTTCAATGATGAGCGATGGATGCAGCATTTTCCACCTTCGCCTTCGGTGGCTGTGGCACAGCATTTCAGTGCAAATTTAACAAGTTTCCTGTGCAGTCCACACCCTCGTGTGATGGCATCACCCAGTGGCTCCATCCAAGAGGTGTTGCGAGTTAAAAACTACCCTGAGTACAGAAGTACCCCTGGAATGAGAGGACTTAGCAGTAATAAATAAATTTTAGATCGGAAAATGTTCCTCAGGACAGGAGAACAGAGAGCAGAAGCAAGTTCCCCATCTCACGTTTTGCTGGATAAAATAAATATCCTCCCTGAGAAACATACACACACATACACAACCACACAGACACCCCACCCCTCACAGCTCCCGTACCGTCATCTGGCTCCCGCCTGGATTCGCAAAGAGAACCAAGAAGTCTAAACTTCAGCCTGAATAAGACACAACTTGAGTTGAAACAACTCAAGAGAGGGGAAGAACTGGCTTTTAGTCCCCCTTGAATTAGAAATTCTTGAGTTCTGATGCTGGAGATCCTTCAGTTAAGCTGTTCCGTACTGCTACAGCTTTAGATGAGGAATCTAGGATTCTGGAGATCTTTGCTCTCTTTCGTCCTCATACCTCCAAGCTGTAGAAGTCCATTCGCTTCCGGCAACACTTCCGGATCCATACCCAGTAAAGCATGACCATGAAAGTCCAATAGCCCAAGTAGATGGCCAAGCCAGTGAGCAAGTACAAGATCTCTGCTTGTTTGGCTTCCGTTGTCCAGTCAGCCAAGGCCTCTTGGTAGATGGTGTAGATCAGGCCTCCCAACAGAAGAAGACCCCAGATGGAAACAGGTAGAAGAGGCATATAGTTGCCGACCATTTTCTTCCGGCCGGAAGTGCCCCAGCTGCTCTTGTTCATTGTCAAGATGGCAAAATACTTGGCTGGAAGTAGACCTCCCATGTAGAGGACGGCATAAAGGGACATGAACAGCATGACCGGGTTGCTTCTCAGCCAGCAAGCGTAAAGGGCCTTCACACAGGCCACCAGCTGGACGCAAAGCAAGACCCACAGCACATCCCACAGGTTCCCCCCGTAGAAGAGCCTCAGGACGGTGGCTGTGACGAAGAAAGGGAAGATGCCAGAGACCACCGACTCGTACGTCATCCAGAGGTGATGCCGGTGCCACCAGAGAGCGTTGTAGAGCCATTCCCGGAAGTAGGACTTGGTCCAACGGGTCTGTTGAGCCAGCCAACGTAGGAATAAGGATGGGGTCTCTGAGTAGCAGCGGGAACGAGCTGTGTACCTGGCACAAGAAAAGGAGGTAAAGATTTAACACAGGAGGAAGAAGACACAACTTGATTTGTTTATTTTATTTAGTTTAGTTTGTCAAGCATGTATGAGAAAACAAGTATAAGCATGAACATAACATATAAACATATAGGTATAAACTGGGATAAGTATATGCATAATAAATGAGTATGAATAAATGAGAATAGTAGGAGATGGATGGTAGGCACACTGGTGTGCAGACACAGTGGACAGAGAAGAGTTCTCCACTCCTCTACTCATTGCAGAATACCTTATGCCATCAGATTTGAAATTCTAGACCTAGAAAACCTAGAACTATGCTGCCTTCAGTCCGATCTAAGTATAGCATATAAAATCATACATTGCAATGTCCTACCTGCAAATGAATACTTCAGCTTCAACCATAACAACACAAGAGCACACAATAGATACAAACTCAAGGTTAATCGCACCAAACTTGATTGCAGGAAATACAACTTCAGCAACAGAGTGGTCAATGTCTGGAATACTCTACCTGACTCTGTGGTTTCTTCCCCAAACCCCAAAAAGTTTTACCTTAGACTGTCTACTATTGACCTCACCCCTTTCCTAAGAGGTCTGTAGGGGGTGTGCATAAGCGCACCAATGTGCCTACCGTCCCTGTCCTATTGTTTCTTTTATTTTTCTTATATGTATCCATGTATTCATAACTATGTTTTTACTTATACCTATTACCTTGTAAGCAACTGACAAACCAAATAAAATAAATAAAATAAAGTTTAAGGTTAAGGTTTTGGGGGTTTGAGAATGTAACAACAGAGTCAGGGAGTGAGTTCCAGGCATTGACCACTCTGTTGCTGAAGTCCTATTTTCTGCAACCGAGTTTGGAGTGGTTTACTTTTGACTCCATTATGACTCATTATGGTCTTGAGTAGTTCCTGCACTGGCCCTTTCCTGATTATGGCTATACTAGATAAGTAGGGAACTCAATTCCTGATCATGGCTAAGGAACTAATAGAAGGATTGGGTTGACATGAGAGGCTGTCTTCCAGTACTTGAGGGGCAGTCACGGAGAAGAAGGGTTGACTCTAAAGCACCTAAGGACAGGATAAGAAATAATGGGTGGAAGCTTATTCAAGAGAGATCTAACCTGGAACTAGGGAGAAATTTCTGGATAGTGAGAACAGTTAGGAGGTAGATTTGGGGATGCTTTTCTCCTGGGGGTTTTCAAGAAAACATTGGACATCCCTTAGTCTGGGTGGTATAGGGCAGTGATGGCAAAGCTTTTCGGTACTGAGTGCCGAAAAGGTCACACGGAAATGTTGCACGTGTGCACACTCTTGTCAGGGCCACAAACTGTAGAAGCCAAACTTCTGGGTTCTAGTGTACATGTGCGCCTGACAATCAGCTGGCCAGTGCACATTTTCAGCATTGCCGCAGGCATGAAAGACAGCTGATCATCGCACGTACATGAGGACCAGAAACCCAGAAGACAAACAGACTAGGCCTCACGTGCCAGGAGACATGGCTTCGCGTGCCACTTTAGGCACGCATGCCATAGGTTTGCCATCACGGGTGTATGGTCTCCCATCTTGAGCAGGGGGTTGAACTAGAAGAATTTTCAAGGTCTCTTCCAGCCCTATGTCTCTAATGAAAACCTCATCCAAAATACCTGCTATGGGAACTGGAGGGCAACACGGTGAAGTTTGGTACAAGAAATCCATCTCATTTCTACAGTTCCCTATCTGAAAAGTAGAAAGGACAATGGGATCTCCAAAATGGCAACTTTAAGACTTGTGGACTTAAATTCCAGAATCCCCCTTCAATTCCCTTGAAGTCCACAAGTCTTAAAGTTGCCAAGTTTGGAGATCTCCATTCTACCTCATGAGGTTCTCATTGTAAGAAAACGAGAGAAAGGCCACGAAAACCTTATTTTCTGTCTGTATTTGTTTGCAACATACTAAACTAGGTGGAAAGGGGTTGGAAGATGTTACAGAAATCAAGCTTTTCTCTCTGCAAACTGAATAGCTCCCTTTTCATATTACGTTCATAAGAAGAGCGTCTTGATTTGGACAAATCATCTTATATAAAAGCAGAAATTAAGTTTATTATCCGAAATTGATCATATTGTTTGAACACAGCAATTCATGAACCAATCTGTGGATACCAAAAATTATTGTGGGGGTGTTAAGTGCACAGCAGAAATCTAAGTAATTCAAGCTTGAACCAATTTGATTTCCCAACATAACACCTTAATAGGAATAATGTTTGGGCAAAGATTTATTAAGTCAGCTCCATACCAAAACTGGAATAGGTAAGAAGAGCCTGAATTCAGTTTGATACCACAGTACCTACAAGGGCTGCTACCAGTGTCAGTTAAAAAGTCAAAGCTTCAACAAAATCACAAGATTCCTTAAGGTTCTTTAAGTTCTCCCAAAGAGCTGTCTGTGTGCTAAACAATAATCCTATAAGTCAATATTTCTCAACCTGGGCAAGTTTAAGAGGGCCTTTCTGGGTGAGGAATTCTAAGAGTTGAAGTCCACTCCTCTTCAACTGTCCGGGTTGAAAAAATTCTGCTGTTAAGTCAAGAAGCCATATCTGGAGGACTTCATAAATGAAGTGTTGAAACGGGAAGTCCCACTTGCAAAAAAATTAAAAAAAAAAAATAGCACCCTAAAAGAACTACCTCAACAGACTTCTCACATTTCCTTCCACATGGTTCCTATTCCATCAGATCCCCAGATCTCCTTACTTGGTGGCGTAGCCAATGCTCAACATCCTATTGGTGAGGTGTCTGTCATCCCCAAAAGTGCAGTGTGTTCCAAGGAACTTCTGATTGTACCAGGATTCCAGAAACTGCTGTAGGAGGTCATTCCGATATAGGCCTGATTGAATCAATTAAAAAAGAAGGGGTAAGATTTAAAAGAAAAAATGCAGTGGATCATGGAAATGCATTAATCTTTCCAGGAATCTTTCATGACTTCCTCAGAGAAAGGACTTAAGACAGGTGGTTTTCTGCATATTCTGACCAGTTCTGGAGAACTGGTAGCTGAAATTTTGATTAGTTCAGAGAACCGTCAATCCCACCGTTGACTGGCCCTGCAAATCCCATCTATTCTCTGCCTCCTATTGAGTCCCAGCTGATCGGCTGGGTCTTCTTTGGTTGCCCTGCACAGGAAAACGGAGCTGGAAAGCAGGTTAGTGGGGTGGGGTGGGGTGGGGAGGAAAGGGGGATTTTTCAATAGCCTTCCCCCGCCACGCCCACCTATCCATGCCATGCCCACCAAGCCACACCCATAAAACCGGTAGTAAAAGTTTTTCGATCCCACCACTCACACACATACACACACGAAATTTACACTTCAGTTTACATTTCCAAGCTTCTTATTAATTGCTAGATATATACATTATTTGCACTGGGGTTAAAAGCCATCTACATTTGATCTTCAACTTCAGTTCTCGCATAGAGAATGATAAACATCTCTCTGCTTTACAGAACAAATTATATTCTTATTCTTAGTTGCCAAATCTATACTACCAAGTCAACAATGGAAATTTTAGACAACAAGTGAGAAACAGCATTCAAAAATATGGTCCAAACCTACAACTTGAAAAAAGCTGAAAATAAAATTCAAATCCTAAATGCACAGAGGGCCAAATCGCAATCTGATCAAATCTCGAATGCTTATAGGAGTAGTTTATGGTGGAAACCCTACCTAAAGGACCACTGATACAGGAGACACAGTTGAAGTAGGACTGGCAGGCCCGCTCAATGTTGAAAGCCATCCAGTAGCGCAGGCTGCTCATGAAGCTGATGTAGGAGTCGGAAAGGTTGAGTATCCTCACATCGCCACCAACAGCCCCATAGCGTTCGTTGGACTCCAGCACCTTTACCAGTTCTACTGTTGCTTCTGGTTCCAACTTGGTGTCAGAGTCACATACCTGGTGGGAGAAGCCAAGAGTTTAGTCTAAAGACCGCCCCTTTCAACTGGTCAGGAAGACCTGAATTGCTGGAACCTAGAGCCTTGGTCCAGAAAAATTTCACCTTGGACCTCTTCTTTCCAAGCACAGCTGACATGGCACACAGATGTACATACGTGTACAAGCCAAAGGCCACAACAAGATCAGAGGAATACATAGATCGTACGGGTCTGTGAGAAGAACCTTGGGAGTTAAGAGGAGGAATTATAGCTTAGACAATGGAGTTCTCTGGAAAGTAAAGGGTGGTTTCCACAGGAAGTCAAAGCCAAGAGTATTAATACTACTTTTATTGTTAAAGTGAGTTATAAAATCTTGCAAGTCTTTCCTTATCTCCTGTCTTTGCTTTCCACAGAATTAGACCCCTTCTGAGATCTTTTCTATAACCTCACTTCTGCTTTGGACTCAGATGTCTTTTATCAAACCATTGCTTAGACCAGGAAGGTCCAAAAATGGCAGCTTTAAAGACTTGTGGACTTCAGTGCTCGGAATTCCTCTTCCAGCCATGTTGGCTGGGAAATTCTGGGAGTTGAAGTCCACACGTCTTAAAATCGCAAAGTTTGGAGATGCCAAGTCTTCCTCCTGTCTTCCAAGCTGACTGTCAGAACCAGTTTCATTTGCAACAACTACGATGCCATGGAAATGCCCAGTCTAGTAAACAACTAAATGCAACCTATCTCATGTATAACAGTCACTGATTGACTTAAAAAGATAACAGTTTACTTCCTCAGTTGCCCACTCACTGGAATGGGAATGAAAGCTATCTAACCTTGGAACAGAAGCATATGCAGATGAGGAAATGCATGGTTTGTTTTCTAGAAAATCAAGATTACAGGGCTAACCATAAAGTGGCTGAAGAGATTAAAAAGGAAGACACCCTATGGAGAGTAATTCATGAAGCATTTTTGGGGGGGGAGATCAGTCAAGGTCAGTGTGGTTTTACCACCCTAAATTTTGTTGGGAGCATTTTAGCTGCCAACTCTAATGGCTGGACATGGTTGCAAATTGTGGGGTTGCCAGAGCTGATATCATTGCCATGCAAGAATCTGAAATCCTAGACATTGTAATCAATGAAATGATTAAAAAAAATCCTAGCCCAACAACAAGCAGAGGGAAGATATGCAACTTTCAAGACCAATAAACAACTAGGTGGTTAGATGCTTGGATGAAGAATAATGGTTAGGGCCAATTTCCTCAACCATGTACCTTCCAGATGTGCCAAACTATGAACGCCAACATGCCCAGACATGATCAGATGCCAAAGGTGAATTTTCCAGGACATTTGGAAGAGACTAAGTTCAAGAATGTTGGGATAAGATGTTGATCTGGAATTCAAATCTCTACTTAGCTTTGAAGGCCAATGTGTGTTTTGGGATAAGTCACCATCGTCAATCTTCCAGAAAAGATAAAACTGACCGGGAATAGACTGTATTATATTCCACGAAGGTCCCTCACAGGGAAGGTGAGATAAATACCATAGTGCAGTAGAATAGAATAGAATAGAATAGAATAGAATAGAATAGAATAGAATAGAATAACAGAGTTGGAAGGGACCTTGGAGGTCTTCTAGTCCAACTCACTGCTCAGGCAGGAAACTATACCATTTCAGACAAATGGCTGTCCAATCTCTTCTTTAAAACCTCCAGTGTTGGGGAATCCACAACTGCTGGAGACAAGCAGTTCCACTGATTAATTGTTCTGGCTGTCAAGAAATGTCTCCTTAGTTCTACATTGCTTCTCTCCTTGAGTAGTTTCCACCCATTGCTTCTTGTCCTGCCCTCTGGTGCTTTGGAGAATCGCTTGACTCCCTCTTCTTTGGAGCAGCCCCTCAAATATTGGAACCCTGCTATCATGTCACCCTCCCCTATTCCTATAAAAGACTAAGAAAAAGAAGTTGGTACCTGAACATAGTCCACGGAATTCCCGAGGGCCTTGAAAGCTGTGTACATGACTTCTCGCTTCCCACCCCATTTTTGCATGATGCAGACACATCTCTTGGTGCGGATCAGTTCTTCCACCACCAGCTGGCCAGGATCTTCCATATCAATCTCGGTATAGTGAGAGGGCTCATCCCCAGTCTGGTAACCACTTTCCCCTATCTCCATATCCAACTGAGGTTGATGGTGGTAGTTGTTCTCCCAGATAAAAGTGCCCACGTCTTCTCCAGCAAAGACTTCTTGGAACATATCCATCATGTACCGGTCCTCGTTGCTGTTCCCATCCACCACCATGATGATCCGGAGTTTCTCTGGGGGATACAGGGTTGACTTGACAGATTGAAGGCACTCGCGGAGGTAGGCTGGGTCCTCCTGATAAGCAGAGATGGTGAGGGCCACAGACTTGGTGTAGCTGCATGACAGCGAGTCCCTCCGCATCCTCTTGTGCTCCAGGAAGGCAAAGAAGCTTTGGATGATGAGGTGGAAGGTGAGGAAGGCTCCATAGAGACCAAAGGCCATGATGTGGTATTGGTCAGAGACCAGTTGGATGCCTGTAATGTAAGCCCATGCCAGCACTAATAATATGAGCAAGGCAAACCCAATGGTGATGACTCGACGTCCTGTCGAGACAAAAAATTTGGTGGCTTTGGAAACATCCATCCCTAGAAAAGAAGGAAAAAGCAGGGAGTGAGTAATCTCCATTTTTTATCATCATCTTTTAATCATCCCATAATCCCCTGCGGGGTGGAGTCTAGGCAACTGAATGGAGCTAGCAGAGTGTTTAGTGGCCAGAGTGTTTAGTGGCCTTTCCTGTCACCAATGCAGAGGTTTTTTTTTCAGCTGATATATTCACATTATGCCCAGGGAGAGAAATATCTGCCTTTACCTAGGATTGAACTCACAGCCTCCTGATTGTGAGGCAAGAGCTCCACTTCTAGACCACCCCACCACTCAGTAATCTCAGTTTTTAATGATACAAATGGAATATTTATTGATGGGAACAGACCCAGGGTGCTGTCTCACAAGGACATGAAAGATACAGAATACAATCTTCAACTTATATCTTAATAAATTGCTGGCCAAGGGATACAGAGACATTTTGCCATGTTGTTGAATTTAACTATGCATTGGATCATCCTCCCCCCCCCCCCCCCAATATTAAATCATAAATCATGTCTCACAAACACATGGCCAACTTCATAAAGGGTAATTTAAGGCTTCTAGGTGCTCACTAAGAAAGGGTTTTTCAAAATGACCATCAGAACATGAGTATTTCGTATATTATTATTAACACACTCTGATGCTAAGTTCTACTCTCCCTCCCCACCTGAAAAAAAATCTGTTCCAAATGCAAAACAAAAGCAGAAAAGAGGAATTCCAGTTCCAGTTTTAGTTTCACAGCAGCAAGCAGCTTTAAGTACAGAACAGTTGAGCTAAGCCACACCCAGACTCCTTGCTGTCTCCTTCTTGCTCACACAGCAAATACTGTTTTAGTTTCCAAACAGCCCTCAACTCTCTCACACACTGACAGGATGCTAGCCAGATGAATACTGATAGATGCTGGTAGGCAGAGGCAGATTTTCTTTTTCCTTATTTTCCTCCCCCAAAACTAAGCCCGACCACATAGTTCCATAGCAAAGCATGGGTATTGAGCTAGTCCATACATAAATCATGATTTATGGTTCTAACATGGTTGTACATGAGACCACCCTAGCCTCTTTCAACCCTGATTAGAAGAAGCTCTGTCTTTATATGCATACAAAACCCTTCGTGACTAAAACATGGTGGAATTAGGTCAACTGAAGCTCAACCACCCAACTACCGAGCGACTTGCAATTATTCTTCCTGTTGACCCAGAAGGAGAGAGGCCCATTGAGATTTTCTATTAGGAAAAAAGGGGTTGAGATACTCCCCTCCCACCCTGGGTGGGTTCCTCTTTTCCAGGCTGCGCCCACCCCAAGCATCTCTAAACTAATTTCCTGGCACGGTCTCAGAACAAAGCTGTTAAAAATATACATATTTACAGAGCCAAGAAAGGGGCGTCTCTCCAAATCAGCAATGGATCACTGAATAAATAAACAGCAAAGTTATTGGGATGGTACATGTGTTATTACCACTTGTATGTACACGTGTGTGTTCTTTTTTACTTAACCCTTCCTGAGACAGTATCAAAATCTCCTTTTTCCCATGTTCGCAGGGCTGGCCCTTACCGTTCAGATAAAACCCTTGTCTTGGGCAGCACCTAGGTGAGTACCAAAGACTAAAAAAGCAAGCTAAACACAGTTAAATCGTTTATCACGGTTTATGGCTTTTTTGGGCAGAGATGATGGATGGATTTTCTGCCTCTGGTGGAAAATCAGACATCCAGCCCTTGCTTATCAATGGAGACCGAGTGGAGCAAGTGGCCAGTTTTAAGTTTCTGGGTATTACCCTAAAAGAGGACCTGACCTGGGGATGCTCACATTGCAGCCCTGGTCAGAAGGGCCTAGCAGAGATTATACTACCTGAGGCTTCTCAGGAAACAACAACTGAATGAAAAACAACTGCTGGTGACCTTCTACTGCTGCACCATAGAGAGCATTTTAACATACTGCATCTCTGTATGGTTTGCCAATTGGACAGTGGCAGATAGGAAAGCACTCCAGAGAGTTCACATCATTGCCCAGAGGATCATTGGTTGCCCTCTCCCCTCTTTGGAAGAGCTTTATTACTCCCACTGCTTTAAGAAAGTTCAAAACATCCTCAAAGATCCATCTCATCCTGGGCACCCCTTTTTTTTTAAACTATTACCATCTGGCAGACGGTACAGGACAATAAAAACAAGGACATATAGGCTGAAAAACAGCTTCTATCCCAGGGCAGTAACTCTGTTGAATTCTGCTATATGGTGCAGTATTGGTGCAGTGTCAGAGATTTTCAGTTCAGTGTGTGAAGGGTGAAGGATGTGTATTTGTGTTTATTTTCATGGTCACAATGTGCACTGAAGATGGTGTTTGATTTTGTTGTATGAGGTGCGATGACAATAAACTAAACTAAACTAAATAAACTAAAAACAAAATCGGTTAGTCTCAAGCAGGTAGACAGGTAGAATGGTAGAATTCTTTATTGGCCAAATGTGATTGGGCACACAAGGAATTTGTCTTTGGTGCAAATGCTCTCAGCGTACACAAAAGGAAAGATACATTCATCAAGAATCATAAGGAGTAACAGACAGAATGAGTTTAGAAACAAGTGATTTACAAGCCCAACCTTTCCATTGCTTAGCAAGAGAGTTATCAAGTGTTGTCCCCATTTTATGGCCTTTCTCCCACCGTTGTTAAGTGAATCATTGCAGGGGTAAATCAGTAACATGGTTGCTGAGTGAACCTAACCTCCCTGTTGACTTGGCTTCTCAGAAGGTCGAAAAAAGATGACCACATGACCCACCGGACACTGGAATCATCATAAATATGAACCAATTGCCAAGTGTGTGAAAAGTGATCGAGCCATTGTAACTTTCAACAGTCACGAAACAAATGGTTGTAAGTCAAGGACCACCTGTGACCCCCAAAAAGTTGTGAGCTGGCCTTCGACATGGCAGCACTCCTAGGCTAGGTAGTGGGAACAGAGACGGTCTTTGGAAGATGACTGACCAGGTAGGAGCAGAAATCCGAAAATGACGTCAATCAGCACGGACAATTAAAAGACTATCTTATCTTGTGGGACTTAACTTCTGAGCAGAGTAGGAATCACCATGAGAACTAAACCCTGAGATCCTGGAAGAGTTTCATCTGGTTTTACTTAATTTGTATCCTGCCTTTTATTCTTTCTTGTAAATAACTCAAGATAGCTGACATATCTGTTCCACCTACTGTTTTTTCCAAACAACAACCATCCAGTGAGGTGAGTTAGGCTAAGAGAGGATGACTGAGCCAAGGTTCACCCAGCCAGATTTTGTGGCGAAGACGGGACTAGAACTCACAGTCTCCTGGTGGTTGACCCAGTCATCCAATCAGGGTTTGTGCCTAATGCGGAACTAGAACTCACCATCTCCAGTGATTAACCCAAAGTCCCCCAGCCAGCTTTCATGCCTAAGATGGGACTAGAACTCACCATCTCCCACTTTGTATCCTAATGCCTTAACCCCTAAACCAAACTGGCTCTTGAAGGCCAAGTTCTACTCTTTGTTTGACATTCTTGACCCAAGGCTCAGCTTCTCCTATTGCCAAAGCACCACAAGTACGACATCATCAGGGGTTAGTGGGAAGTACACATGACCAACTGTGCACCAATGCTTCTCTAAAGGAGGGGACGGTGCCCCAGAACTTTAAGGAGGCTGTGGTCCGCCCTCTTCTTAAGAAGCCATCGCTGGACTCCACCTGGGTGGATAATTTCCAACCTGTCTCCAATCTTCCCTTTTGGTGGAAGGTTGTTGAGAAGGTGGTCGCGCAGCAGCTCCAGAAGTTTCTGGATGAAAGGGATTATCTCGACCCCTACCAGTCAGGATTCAAGCCTGGATTTGGGAAAGAAACAGCATTGGTTGCACTTTTGAATGATCTCTTGCCGGAGTGGGATGGGGGAAGTGCATCCATCTTTGCTCTACTTGACCTCTCGGTGGCTTTTGATACCATTGACCATGGGATTCTTCTGGGACGGCTTCAGGGACGGGAATGGGAGGCCTTGTGGTGTCTTGGTTCACTTCCTTCCTCTGTGGCCACTCTCAGTCAGCCTTGATAGGAGGGGAGAGATCCAACCCTCGCCCACTGCTTTATGGGGTTCCGCAGGGCTCAGTATTCTCTCCGCTCCTGTTCAACATTTATATGAAACCACTGGGTGAGATCATCCATCACCATGGACTGAGGTATCACCAATATGCTGATGATACTCAGCTGTATGCTCCATGGTGAGTTAAGTGTTGCTGTGTCCTCCCTCTTGCAATGCCTGGAGGCTGTTAGGGGCTGGATGCGGAGCAACGGGTTAGCATCCGGAAGCTCCAGTTGGTGCAAAATGCAGCGGCCCGCATGGTTTTGTGCAGACCCCGGTGTGCACATGTATCACCTCTCCTGCAGGAGCTGCATTGGCTGCCAATTTGCTTCCTGGTGCAATTCAAGGTGCTGGTTGTCACCTTTAAAACCTTTCATGACTTGGGTCCAAGTTATCTGAGGAAACATCTCTTGCCCAACCCATTAGAGCGAGGAGGCAGGGAATGCTGCGGGTCCCATCCCTGAGGAAGGTACACCTAGTGGGACCTAGAAGAAGGGCCTTCTCTGTGGTGGCTCCATCTCTCTGGAACATCATTCCCCCAGAGATTAGAAGGGCCCCCTCATTAATACTATTCCGAAAGGCACTGAAGGCCTGGTTTTGCCAGCGGACCTGGGGAACCCAGAGAGGGATGGAACCCATCAAATAGCTAGAGTGACTCGCTGTCGTTGGGGTGGGGGGGGGGGGGGGATGGGAGTTGGTTCCCCCCCCAAATGTTGTTCTATTGTTCTTTACTAATTTATTTTATTCTTTTTGTTAGTTCTTATTGTTTTTATTTTTATTTTAAATATGGTTTTACATTGTGTAAGCTGCCTTGAGTAGTCATGGGCGAATAGGCGGCAATATAAATCAAATAAATAAATAAATAAATAAATAAATAAATAAATAAATGTGTTTGGGCCGTCATGTGAATAAACATACCTGGAGGAGACGAGAGAGCTGAATTTGTGTGGTTAAGGGAGAATTCCATGGCAACATGCCTTGGGCAGCATTGTTGCTAAATTGGGCAAAATTGTAAACTCTGAGCCAAAGAGGAACAGCGATCTACACTAAGCCTGGTAGCCGTGTCCAAGCCATAGTCTCTCGCTCTCCCACTTGCAAGATAAGAGATCAGCTATCCTGCTTTCGGGAGTGTTGACTTATCAGCTAGCTGAGCTTGTAGGTCCCATTTTCACCTCTCTTTTTGCAATAGCACTTAGATTTCTATACCGCTTTACAGTGCTTTAGAGTCCTCTCTAAGCAGTTTACAGAGTCAGCCTACTGCCCCTCAACAATCTGGGTCTACATTTTACTCACCTCAGAATGACAGAAGGCTGAGTCAACCTTGAACCCGTCAGGATCGAAGTGCTGGCAGTCAGCAGAATTAGTCAGCAATACCGCATTCTAACCACTGCGCCACCATGACTCTTATCATAGCAATAGCACTTAGGCTTATATACCGCTTTATATTAAAACCTCTAAGCGGTTTTACAGAGTCAGCCTATTGCCCCCCAAAATTTACCCACCTCAGAAGGATGGCAGGCTGAGTCAACCTTGAATGTTCTTGTTGATGTACCCTCCTCCCCACTCTACAGCTTTAATAAGACCCAGTTTGGTATAGTAGTTAAAGGCACAGGGCTAGGAATTAAGAGCCTGTGACTTCAAGTCCTACCTTTGGCACAAAGCCAGCTGGATGACTTTGGGCCAGCCCCTTCCTCTCAGCCCTAGGAAGGAGGCAATGGCAAGCCACTTCTAAAAAACATTGGCAAGGAAACTGCACGAATTTGTTCAGGTAATTTCCAGGAATCAAAATCAACTTGAAGTTTTATGATAACACAGAATCTCACCCCCTGCCCCACCCCCATAGTTATATGCAGCTTTCATGACTGGTATATCTCCCAGGTTCAATAGATCATATGCAGATTACCAGTGACCAAGCAGATGGAAAGGGATCACACACTCAGTCTCCTACCCAAACACAAGCCATCCTCTCAGTCCGTATTTCCCAACCCTGGCAAGTTGAAGACATGTGAACTTCAACTCCCAGAATTCCCCAGCCAGCATTTTCAAGGGGCCAGGGTTGAGAAACACAACTCTAAATTAAAAGAATATTGACAGTGCAGAAATGGGGCAAGGGAGGTAGCAAAGCTGCAGCTCCTGAGATGTGGCTGAATTATAGCTTCCACCTGTCGCAGCCAGCAGAGAGCAAAGGAGAAAAAAACCTAGGGCGGTTCAGTTTAGAAAGATTTAAAAGATTTAAAAGTAAAATAATTTATTAATAAAACATGTATGGCACCCAACTCTGAATGAGGGGGTCATAGCAATCAAACAAAGAAACAATTGTGAAATCTGCTTGGGCAGGGATGGGGTTGGACTAGATGACCTGCAAGGTTCCTTCCAACTCTGTCATCCTGTTCTGTTCTGAATAAAAGACTCCCCAAGCCAAATCAATGAAAATAAGCAATAAAGATGGGAAATGTGAGAGATCAAGGGGACAAACTCCTTCTCCCCCCCCCCCTTGCCAGAGGCCTGGATGAAGAGCCTATTAAAAATAAAATCAATTTTCCTCTCTGAGATCTAGGCCAGTGGGCTCTGTGAAATGGTTTTTGCAGCCTACCTGAGAACTGATTTTCAAGTTTCATTCCCAACGGCTGGCCCACAAGTACGATCCAAAGCAAAGACGTGGCAATATATATAAAATTCACAGGTGGGAACCAGCGAAGGCTACCTTAAATCTTGTGGGAGTCTTCGCTCATCTGGCCAACCTTGACCAACCCCGATCAGAATTGGCAGCCTGTGGCTTCAGCAACACCAAGCTTGGCCAGACAACCCATACAACCCATTCATTTCTGCTTTATCCCACCTTTTTTTTTTTTCCCCCTTTGTGGTACCAACCAATAGTTTTGGTTCTTCTTCTTCCTCGTGCTGAGGATAGCTGCTTGCAAGAATAACTTTTTTTTTTGGTTTTTTGGCTCTGGGTCCATTGTTAAAAAGCAGCGTGCCTAACCTTCACCTGCCTAGTCTGGGTCTGCTAGAAACGTTTGCAGGAGTGAGTGATCACACACACACCTATTCTTCTTTTGCTGGCGGATTAAGGAATCCAGACTCGCCGTTGAGAGACACCCAATCTCTCATTTTTGCTCAGCTCACCCATCAAGAAAGAACTTTCCCCGTACTGAAGGAGGAACCGAACCCCCGCCCCCCCAAAAAAAACCACACACACACACACACACGTAAATGAATCCCGGTTGAATAACCTTCCCCCAAGCATCCTTAAGTCTCTCTATGCAGATCGGGGGAGGAGGGGGTAAAAAAAGATTTTAGATGCCGACGCTTCGTGTTTTCAGCTTCAACTTGGACTTAATATATATTTTATCCAAAGAGAGGCGATTCAGGGGTGGAGCTCTCGCTTCACAATCAGGGGGGCTGTGAGTTCAATCCTAAGGTAGAGACGAATATTTGGAATAGACTCTCCTGCTCGAGAAGGGGGTTTGGACTAGATAATCTCCAGGGTCCCTTCCAACTTCTGTTGTTCTACGAGTCTATGATCAGGGGTTGCGTGTGTGTGTGTGGGGGGGGGGGGGCGGCTTTGCCTTGGTGAGACGTCCGCTTCTAAAACCACGCTCCCAATTCCTGAAATGTTCCGGGACCGGAACCAGGTTGGAGCTGCTGGGGTGGGGTGGGGGAGAGGTGTGGGGAGAGAAAGAGAGAAAGCGCACTCTGCACACTCTCAGAGGCACGGTCATCCTCTGGCTCGGTAGCCCCTGAAAGCAGATCACCGGGTGCAAACTCGGATCGTCGCCAAAGCAAGGGGAGGAGGGGGGCTTGCATCCCTTCCCCTCCCTCCCTCCCTCCCTCCCTCCCTCCCTCCCCCTCCAGCCATTGTTACAGCGATGGATCGCCTGGAAGAATTCAACCCCGCGACCGAAGCGGCTCCGTCGAGCTAGAATGCCCCGCTCCGCTCCCGTCCACTCTCCCCCCCACCCCCCACCCCCCTTCCAAGCCCAAGCTCCGCGGACCGGTCCTCCCGTCCCTCCCTGCCGGCCAGTTCTTACCTGCAGCGCCGGGGCTTGCGAAGAGCAGCCCGTGCAGGACCCGAGCTGGCTGGCTGAGAAAGCGGGGTTGTTGCAAGCCTGGCGGGGGAAGCTTTTGAATCGGGAGGGGCGGCCTCTTCCCTGCGTCAATGAGGGGCCGGGCTGCCTTGTTTCATGTCCTGCCCCCATTCCTGGGCGGTGTGTGCTTAAGTCCGACGTCTTGGGTGGGTGGGGATGCCTCTTCCCCCCCCCCCGCTCTCCTAATCCCTCCGCCGGCCGCCCCGCCGGGGGCACCGCGCCTCTGAGTCAGCCTGGTGGGCGGTTTCCCCGCGTTCGAGCGCCCCATCGCCCAGCCTGCCCATCTCCCGGCCCTGAGAACGTGGGAAAAGAGATGGCTCGCCAGGGAAAGGACGCGCCGGCACTGGGATCGACGGGACCTGGAGTTTAAAGAAATCAGTACAGAAATAAGATTCAAAAGATTCCGTCCAGCGGGACGCCCACACCTGGTCACTTGGGGGACGTGTCTGTGGGAGACCTCGGGCTGTGGCTCTCCGGAGGTGGGTGTTTTGCAGGTTCGGCTGCTGCTGGGGGATCTCCTGGTGGTCTCCTATCTCGAATTCAAACTGGACAGCTTTAAGACTTGCGGACGTCAACTCCCAGAATTCCTCCTCCGGTCATGTTAGCTCAGGGATTCTGGGAGTTGAGGTCCACAAGTCTTAAACTTGCCCTTGCTTTAAATCCAAACAAGCTCCATTCCTCCTTCTATTGAGTTTAGGCAAGAAATGCTCTCTCTTTCTCTCTCTCTGTTTTTCCCTTTGGAAAAGAAAAGATTTCAATTACCTTTCTGGAACTTTGCACACGATCAGGAAACACTCAGGTGGATTGGGTTAAGATGTTGGCTAAGGCTTGGTGTACTTTTATGGAAACTCAAATCAGTGCTTGCTTTTGGGAGCAGTTTGGCCCCAGGTACACATAAATGCAACAAAACTTGCCCCAATTGGCCAGGTTTACTCGGTAGGATAAACCAGGGGGGTCTCCAAAACTTGGCAACTTGAAGATATGTGGACTTCAAATCCCAGAATTCCTTCGCACAGCTGGCTAAGGAATCCTGGGAGTCCAAGTTGCCAAGTTTGGAGACAAACCCCCCTTCCCTACATAAACCATAAATTGTCAATTATGAATGTTCCTGGTTTGGCCACAAGCCAGCCAAACGCATGGCAGTTGGGTGCATTGTCTGAAACCACCAGCTAAGTCTCTTGCCAAGCATGTCTCCCAACACAGCCTGTATTGGGACAAGATTTTCTCCTTCTGAATAACAGAGTTGGAAGGGACCTTGTAGGTCATCTAGCCCAACCTCCCCCTCACCCAAGCAGGAGACCCTACCCCATTTTTGACAGTCTCTTCTGGAAATGTTTTGCATGCTCTGCCCAGCATCTGTGATGAAAGTGGAATATAAATCTAATGAAAAAGGAAGGCCTGTCCCACATCCTTTACACCTCCCCACCCTTTGCAGGGTCTTCCTAGCAGTGTTGAATCAGAAACATTAAACTCAAGTTTAATCGTGGCTGAGGGCATGGTGAAGCTTTGCCTGTCTGTCTCCCAATTGAAAGCAAAACCATTTTGCAAACTCACATTTGCTGGAATTCCAGGAAAAGGAGGGTGGGTGAGGGGGAAGAAAGCATACAAGGGTGAAGATCAGCATGATGCAATCAGGACATGCTTCAGACAAGTATTGAGAGTGGGGAAATCCAAGCGTGGGATAAGGCTACAGGGTAGAGGGTGGGGGTGGGGAGAGAAGAAAGGAAGTAGATTGAGAGTATCTGAAGTGCCAGGCCACCAGTGAATGGGAGAGAGGAATGATAATCCAATTGAATGAAGGAGATAGTGTGACCCAATAATAAAGCCGCAAAGAAGAACCAAGGGAGGGGCCCTTGAGATCATCAAACCCAGGGTTTGCTCCACAGGAGTCCAAATTAACGCCCTTAGCTAATTTTCCAGCTTCTGCTTTAACACAGGGGTCTCCAACCTTGCTAACTTTAAGTCTGGAGGACTTGAAGTTCTTCAGGCTTAAAGTTGCCAAGGTTGGAGATCCCTGCTTTAACACATTAGTGAAGGGATGTGGGAGGGGGGTTCATTGGAGAACTGACCTTAGGGTGTTCTTCCTAGCATTCAACCAGGATTTGGCTTTCTGTACCTTTAAGGTCTTCTGCTCTGGGAAGAGGCAGAACAAGTGTGTGTGACCTGCTTCCTGCAGTATGAAGTGGATCTGTCTCTACAGGGGTCTTCAAACTTGACACCTTTAAGACTTGTAGACTTTCAACTCCCAGAATTTCTCCTCCAATCCTGTTAGCTCAGGAATTCTGGGAGTTGAAGTCTACAAGTCTTAAATTTGCCAAGTTTGAAGGCCCTTGCTCAAGGAGCAGCTTAGCTCTGTATTCCAGGGGTTTCTAACCTTGGCAATTGTTAAGACCTGTGGACTTGGGAATTCTAGAAGTTCACGGGTCTTGATGTTGCTAAGGTTGGACATCCCTTGCTCTACTCCATTTCCTCTGAAGGCAATGGGTACTCTTTTAACCATAGTTCAGAAGCGTAGCCCCTGGAGTTCAGTTAGGCTTCCTGCCAAAGCAGGGGCCAGAGGTTGTCGTGGGTTTTTTAGCATCCTTTATTGGCCTGTTGTATCCTTGTTAGCCTCACCTTGTATATCGACTTCTCTAAGGTTGGGAAGAGAAAAATCATCCAAGAACATAGACAACACTTGGAATCTTTGAGTATCAACTAATTACCTGGGAGTGAGTTTTATATAACTCACTTAAATCCATCCAAGCTCCTGCAATACTCTAAAAATCAAAACTGGGTTACAACCAGCATGTTGTGTTCAGATGTTACAGCTCAATGGACGACGTGGTTAACACATAACTGCAGACCAAAGTTGGCCTGCCCAACGTTGTTTCATGTCTGGTCTAACAAAGGGAATGTGAACTGTGCCAATTGGACTGATAGTTATGAATCACTGATTATGAACAGATTGGACACTTACCCTGCCTTAATCAAGGTTTATCAAAGTTGAATTCAGAAACAACTTTTTGCCAAAACAGACAAGAATAACTTCTCCTTTTCCTTTTCCTTCTCCTTCTTCTTGCTACTTGCGAAGTTGTGTCCGACCCATTGCGACTCCATGGACAATGTTCCTCCAGGTCTTCCTGTTCCCTATCATCCTTCAGAGTCCATTTAAGACAGGGGTCTTCAAAGTTGACAGCTTTAAGACTTGTGGACTTCAACTCCCAAAATTCCTCCTCTAGTCATGTTAGCTCAAGAATTCTTTAATTTAAGCTCATGTCGACTGCTTCAGTGACTCCATCCAGGCACCTCCTTCTCTGCCATTCCCTACTTCTTCTTTTGCCCTCAATCTTTCCCAGCATTAGGCTCTTCTCCAGGGACTCCTTCCTTCTCCTGAGGTGGCCAAAGTATTTGAGTTTCATCTTCAGGATTTGGCCTTCTAAAGAGCAGTCAGGGTTGATCTCTTTGAGGACTGATCGGTTGGATCACCTTGCAGTCCAAGGGACTCGCAGGAGTCTTCTCCTCCAGTACCAGAGTTCAAAGGCCTCAATTCTTTGGTGCCCAGCCTTCCTTGTGGTCCAAGTTTATACAGCCATAACGTTGCAACTGGGAGTTATATTAAGTTCTATATGTAACAAGTTCTCCATTGATTCAAAGAGATGTTTGCGCTTGGCAGACTGTACCTGGGCTGCACAACTTTGGAGGACCAGTAGGGGGAGGCAGAGAGACACACAGAAACAGTAACTCTCTGCTGCCCCCTGACGCTTCTCTGCGATTGTGCATCCAGTTCTGAAGTTTCCTTTATCCAATGCGATTCCTGGTTTACGTGCAAACAGTTCCAAGAATATATTCTGGCATCTTCCAGGTTAAGGCTAAACAAAACAAAAACAAAAAAAGCCCTTCTGTCTGAAACATTGGCAAGCTGTGGCCCGTCAATGACCACAATAATGAGAGAAGAAGGCCAGTGATCTCATCCCATACAGAGACTTTGCTTGTGAAATTTTACCTGCCATTATGGGATCTAAAGACAAAAGAGAGACTGTTTTTTGTCCCACCAGAAGCTATGTAGCTCCGGGGGATTAATTAGTCAGTTCAGACTCAGACCATTAATTGAGTCTCTTTTCCATTGAGCAATGGAGGGGGAATGGCTAGGACTTATTTCATTATTTGTTTATTTGTCATTATGGCTGATGCGCCAAACAGCCTGGATTCATGCAGGAATCCTTGACTTACGACCACAATAAGACAATAACAGATAATCAAAGTTGGAAGGGACCTTGTACGTCATCTAGTCCAACCACTGCCCAAGCAGGAGACCCTACACCATTTCTGACAGATGGGAGTCCAATCTCTTCTTGAAAGTCTCAAGTGATGGTGCTCCCACAACTTCCGAGGGCAACTTATTGTCACTGTCAGAAAGTTTCTCCTTATTTCCAGGTTGAATCTTTTCTTGTTCAGTTTTCATCCATTATTCTTTGTCTGGCCTTTGGGTGCTTCAGAAAATAGCTTGACCCCCTTCCTCCCTGTGGTAGCCCCTCAGATATTGGAAGACCGCTTATCATGACTCCCCTGGTCCTTCTCTTCACTAGACTAGCCAAGCCCAGTTCCTGCAACCATTCGTCATATGTTTTAATCTCCAGTCCTCTAATCATCCTGGTTGCTCTTCTCTGTATTTTTTCTAGAGTCTCAAAATCTTTTTTATAGTGTGGTGACCAAAACTGGATGCAGTACTCTAGGTGTGGTCTTACTAAGGCCGGAACCCAAATGTCTGCCGTTAAGTGAAACATTTGTTAAAAGTGAGTTTTGAGCCCATTTCAACAACCCTTGTTAAGGGAATCCCTGCAATTGGTAAATTAGTCATCTGGTTGTTAAATGAATCTGGCTTTCCCCCACTGACTCTGCTTGTGAAAAGGTCGTAAAAGGGGATCATGTAACTTTGGGACACAGCAACAGTCATAAATACGAACCCCCTGCCAAGCACCTGAATTTTGGTCACATGACTATGAGGCTGCTGCAGAGGTTGTAACTGTGAAAAATGTTGAAAAGTCCCATTTTTCAGTTCTGCTGTAACTGCAAATGATTTTGTTGTGGTTAGTCGGCAGCAGGTGCAGATGGCTGAGGAGAGCGAGGACTCAAATGAGGGGCCAGGACCATTAGGGAGTGACTGCTGTCTTCAGAGATTGTGTGGGCTGGCAGCAGCAATGAGGAGTTTCCCGAGGAGCCTATGCCAAGTGCGTGTGCACAAAGGATTGCTCGCAGGAAAGAGCAGCTGCAGCAGCACAGTCGACTCAAGAGTTAGACTGCAAGGAAATGGCCCCTCCCTCAAGAGGATAAAAGCCAGCTGTGAAATGAACGTTCTTTGCAGAAGGCAAAGACATTTTGAAACTCCAGCCTCGTAGACATTCCAGTATCCTGAGTTTGTATTTGAAGATTCTTGTATTGCAAATTATTTCTTGTCTGTTATCTTTTGGCTGTCTTGCACAGTTTGTCAAGGCCTGTGCTTATCACAGCTAATTATTTTGTAAAAACATTACAAGGTTTCTGTTCCTTTTGGATTGATTTGTTGGAAAAGGGCGCGGTCAGAACAGGTTTTCAGTTCTGCTGTAACTTCGTAACTGTTGTAAGTCGAGGACTACCTACAACATCTTCTGGGCTGTATAGACTTTAGAAAGTTACTTAGAAACATGATTCCTCCCCCCTCCCCATATTTATATAATAAATTCTTGACTTACAACAGTTCATTTAGTAATGGCTGAAAATTACAATAGTACTGAAAAAAAGTGAATTACGACTGTTTTTTCACATGACCGTTGCAGCATCTTCATGGTCACAAGAAATCAAATTTCAGATCCTTAGTAACTGGCTCGTATTTATGACAGATGCAGTGTCCCGGGGTCATATGATCCGCTTTTGCAACCTTCTGACCAGCAAAGTCCAATGGGGGGAATCCAGATTCATTTAAGAACCATGTAGCTAACTTAGCAAATGCAATGATTCACTTAACAATGGTGGCATGAAAACTTGTCCAGCAGGGCAAAACTCACTCCACAAATGTTTCACTTAGCAACATAAATGTTGGGCTCAGTTGTGGTCATACCTTGAGGACTACCTGTATTTCCATACCTACCATATTCGAGAACTATATACCAAAAGAAAACACACACCAACCGCTACCTCAACGCCCAATCCCACCACCACCCAGCACAGATAAATTCCGTAGCGAAAACACTAATTACCAGAACCAAATGCCTGGCAGATAAGACACATATAAAGACTGAACTATGCACCCTGACTGAAGTATTGACAACCAATGGCTTCCACAAAAACAAAATCACCAACTTGATCCACAAAAACACACCAAGACATAACAGAGACCTAGAAGATCAACAGATCCATGGAAAAGCTGTCCTGCCCTACATAAGAGGTACCACAGATAAAATCAGTAAGATACTACACAGGCATCACATCAAGACTGCCTTCAAAACAGACAAAAAAATAGCAGCCATCCTGAGGAACCCCAAAGACAAAATTGACCTGGAAAACCAAGGCATATACGAAATTCCCTGTACATCATGCCCGGCCACATACATTGGACAGACCAATAGAAGAATAAGTACCCGCCTAGAGGAACACAAAAATGCAGTAAAAAAGCTGGAACACACCTCCTCACTAGTCCAACACATGAAAACCACAGGTCACAACATCAACTTCAATGGCACTAAAACCCTGGCCACTATAGAAAACCCCAGCCACAGAATCATCAGAGAAGCCATAGA
>BLBF01000071.1:6808262-6837553 GCA_015471245.1 Laticauda colubrina
ACTGTCAATCATTTGGAAGCCTGCACTCTCAAATAGAAAGATCTCCACACCACAAGCCAGGCAAACACCTGAGCACAAACAGACTCTCTCTGATGCCTCCAGCTCAAACACCCCCTCACCAAGCACCCAGATGAAACCTGGCTTCCTAATGGATAGCAGCCGTCCTTTCACACGAAGCCAAGCTGCACTGAAAGCCTCCAATATAGGAACAGAGTGTTGCCAGCCAATCAAAGCCACAAAACAGACAGAAGAAACCAGAAACACCAATCAAACAAACTCCAAGTCCAATAAACACAGACCAAGACTCCCAACCAATCAGGATAGGCTAGCCTCAAATTTAAAACCAACGGCTGTGAGACCCTGACCCACATACAAACTTAATACAGAAGCCTGATGATGGCAGATGAGATTCTGCTGAAACGTTGCTACAACTTTAAAAGCACTACAGTGACGTGGGATAATACCCGAAGAAAGCTGAATAGCACACATGTAAGTACCCACGATAACTTAAAAAAACAAATATATACATATGAATCTTTGGTTGTTCGGGTTTTCTCCCGCGTAAAATTGAAAGTATCTAGGCACCGTTTCGATGAAGTCTCATTCATCATCTTCAGGCTTGTTTCTTCAGCTCTGTGCTTCTCAGAGTAATGTGAGTTTGCAGCTGCTTCTTCCTTTTAACTGCTAGTGGGGGTGTGACTTGATTGGGTGGGGGCTTGGCTGTGTTTTGATTGGGTGGGGGTGTGTCCTCATTGTTTGGGGGTTTGGCTGTGTTCTGGTTGGCTGGGGGTGTGTTCTGTTCAGGGGGGCTTGGTTGTGCTCAGGTTAGTCTTAGTTGCTGGGGGATTTGAGCTGGTGAGCTGAGATCCTATTGTTTGGCTTCGCGTTCGTGGTCGTGCCACATCCTCATGGTGGGTGTCAGTTCGCTTCTTGTATGGCTCAGAGGGGTTTGAAGCGGGTAGTGGTGCAGCTGCACTACGGCTTCTGGTCCATGGTCGTGTCTCATCTTCTGTGTGGGTGGGTGTCTTTTTTCTACGTGGAAGTGTGGTGGTAGCATCTTGTGTGGCACTCGTGGGTGTGGGTCTGGTGTCATTCTTCATATTAGGTACTCATTTATTAATGAGGGCAGGTTTCCAAATGGTTGGTAGGCGGGAGGTATCATCTCGTTTATTCATGCTGTGTGGGCGTTTTTCTATCTCTATGGCTTCTCTGATTATTCTGTTGTTGAAGTGTTTGGTTTTGGCGATAGTTCTGGTATTTTTAAAGTCAATTTCATGTCCTGTGGCTTTGAGGTGTTGGACCAGGGAAGAGGTCAGTTCTTCTTTTTTGATTGAGTTCTTGTGTTCTTCAATGTGTGCACTTATTCTTCTGTTAGTTTGTCCAATGTATGTGGTGGGGGAGGCAGTGCAAGGGATTTCGTATACTCCTTGGTTTTCTAACTCGATTTTGTCTTTAGGGTTTCTTAGGATGATGGATATTTTTCTGTTTGTGCAGAATGCTGTTTTAATGTTGTGTTTTTGGTGGATCTTGCTGATTTTGTTTGTAGTGCCTTTTATATATGGGAGGAGGGCTTTGCCATTCTCTTGTTCTCTGTCCTGGCTTTTGGTTGGGGTTTCTTTTTGGATTAGGTGGGTAATCTTTTTTTGGAATCCGGCAAATACAGTCTCTGACTGGCCCTGCCCCATCTATTCTCTGCCTCCCGAGTCCCAGCTCACTGGCAGGGTCTCCTTTGGTTGCCTTGCACAGGAGAATAGAGCTGGAAAGTGAGTTTGTGGGATGGGGAGGGAATGGAGATTATATAGTATCCTTCCCCTGCCATGCCCACAAGTAACACCCACCAAGCCACGCCCACAGAATCAGTCGTAAAAAAAATTAATCTCACCACTTCTCTATCTCTATCTCTGTCTCTGTCTCTGTCTCTGTCTCTGTCTCTGTCTCTGTCTCTGTCTCTGTCTCTGTCTCTGTCTCTGTCTCTGTCTCTGTCTATCATCAATCTGTCTATCTTTCTTTCTATCTATCTATCTATCTATCTATCAGTCTGGAACCCACATTACATATCTGATATTAACACAGTTGAGAAAGTCCAGAAATATTTCACAAAAAGAGTTCTTCAGTCCTCTACTCGTTGTAGAATACCTTATGCCACCAGACTTGAAATTCTAGACCTAGAAAACTTTGAATTATGCCATCTTCGGTCTGATCTAAGTATGGTATATAAAATCATACATTGCAATGTCCTACCTATCAATAAATACTTCAGCTTCAACCATAACAACACAAGAGTACAGATAGATACAAACTAAAGGTAAATAGATACAAACGCAAGGTAAACTGCACCAAATTTGATTGCAGGAAATATGATTTCAGCAACAGAGTGGTCAATGTCTGGAATACTCTACCTGACTCTGTGGTTTCTTTCCCAAACCCCCAAAACTTTAACCTTAGACTGTCTACCATTGACCTCACCCCTTTCCTAAGAGGTCTGTAGGGGGGCGTGCATAAGCGCACCAACGTGCTTACCGTCCCTGTCCTATTGTTTCTTTTATTTTTCTTATATGTACCCATTTCATGTATTCATATGAAATATACTTACTCATGTGTATATACTTATATCTATTATCTTGTAAGCAATTGACAAATTGCTTTTGTCAATTTGCAGAAAAGAGAAGTATGGGGCAAAGGCTTAAAAAAGGCATTAACTTTCAACTTTTAAGTGCAGTAGAATGAAAGATAACAATCTGGTCTCAACTTTTTCCTTTCGAATTCTTAATTTAGTGTAGCCTTTCTTGTAACAATAAACTTATTGCATCAGCAAATCCCAAAGCCAGAAGTTTCTTTCTTTTCTTTTACTGTCTCATGCACAAAACCTAGGAGCGGTTTCCAAGTAAAAATCCAAGAAGGATTTTGGACTGTCTACGAGCACAATGCTTCTCATCTGTGTCAAGTTGCTACTTTCCCCGCTTCCCCTCCTCTCTAGAACATGAAGCTATTGCTTGAAGTTCATCTGAATGGGCTCTGAGAACAGCCATGCCTTCTTTTTTTCATTTCTCAACTGGAAATCTGAAAAAAAGAATCAAGGAATGCTTTAATACTAGGGTTTCCAACCTTGGCAGGTTTTAGACTTGTGAACTTCCACTCCCATAATTCTTCAGTCCACCATGCACTTTGGGGAATTCTGGGAGCTGAAGTCCACAAACCTTAAAAGTTGGCCAATTTGGAGATTCCTGCTTTAACCAAGAGCAGAGAGGTGATGTGTTCATAAGAAATCTGAAACCCTTTAAAATTATTCGCCAAGGGAGTCATTTTGTACCAGTAAGAATAAATCTAGTGGAAAAGAACATACATAAGTTTTAATTTCTTGCATTGTGTAATTTTTTTGTTTCAAATTAAACAGGAAAGAAAGATATGGTTGCACTGATCATGACGAGAAAGTTGTGTTTCAATGCCTTCTCCTTTTTCCACCCCATGAACTTTCAAGCAAAATCTGTCCCTATCATTTTGCTACCAGAGATGCTAATAGGTACCAAATATGATTATTAAAAAACAATCTTCCCCATACAATCTGGGCAAGCAAGTTTTGGGGGTGAGAGTGATTTTTATTTGATGACTTATCAGTTTCAAAGGAACTTTATAACCACAAATTGTTCCTATTTGAGTCATTGCATTCATTTTTTTTTTAAAAAAAATAGCTTTTAAGTGAATCGGAAAGGGTGGTATTTGAATGTGGGGTTTTCCTACCATGTGGCTGTGTGGGGCTTACAATACGTTGGCCTTATGGGGGGGACTGGATAGGAATCACAACCAGCATAGCTAGTTCTGCTTTATTGTAAATCTTTATTGACAGACTCTTGCAAGTCTGAAAATATGATTCTCCCTTCCCCTGTTTCTGTTACTAAGGAAAATCTCTTTGGAGGTTCTTGCCCAGCCTATTATTCATCTGTGCGCTATGCTGACTCTTATCTGACTATTCTTTTGGCAGCATTTCCTTGGGTTTTTGCCATTTCTGAAATGGCACAGGGTCTCCTACTTGAGGGGGGTTAGAATAGAATAACAGAGTTGGAAGGGACCTTGGAGGTCTTCTAGTCCAACCCCCTGCTTAGGCAGGAAACCCTACACCACTTCAGACAAATGGTTATCCAACATCTTTTTAAAAACTTCCAGTGTTGGAGCATTTACAACTTCTGGAGGCAAGTTATTCCACTGATTAATTGTTCTAACTATCAGGAAATTTCTCCTTAGTTTTAAGTTGCTTTTCTCCTTGATTGGTTTCCACCTGTTGCTTCTTCTTCTTCTGCCTTGAAGTGCTTTGGAGAATAGCTTGACTCCCTCTTCTTTGTGGCAGCCCCTAGATATTGGAGCACTGCTATTGTGTCTCCCCTGGTCCTTCTTTTCATTATGCTAGCCATGCCCACTTCCTACAACCGTTTTTCATATGTTTAGCCTCCAGTCCCCTGATCATCTTCATTGCTCTTCTCTGCACTCTCTCTAGAATCTGAACATCTTTTTTACATCGTGGTGACCAAAACTGAATGCCATATTCCAAATGTGGCCTTACCAAGGCATTATAAAGTGGTATTACCACTTCACGTGATCTTGATTCTATCCCCCTGTTTATGAAGCCTAGGACTGTATTGGCTTTTTTGGCAGTGCTGAACACAGCTGGCTCATATTTAAACAGTTGTCCAGTAGGACTCTGAGATCCCTCTCACAGTTACTACTATTGAGCAAGGTACCACAGGTGGCACACAGAGCCACTTCTGCTGGCATACAAACTGTAGGCAAACTTACTTCACTGTGCATGTGCATGCCCTACTGCTGATTTTCGGCTGGTTTGAGGCCTTTTTCAGCCTCCCAGAGGCTTGAAGAAGGCTTCTGCAGGCTTTACAGGCCAAGCACTAGGCTCAATTTGTCACTTCCTGTTTTTTCTGAAAATACCGGAAGTGACAAAACGAGCCTAGTTTTCAGCCTGCAAAGCCTACAGAAGCCTTCTTCAAGCCTCTGGGAGGCTGAAAAAGGCCTCAAACCGGCCGAAAATCAGCTGTAAGGCGCAGTACAGGTAAGGGGGTGTGGGGTGGGTGGGGATTGTGTGTTCATGCATAGGGGGCATGGGGGCGCATTGCCTTCTGGGTACTGGCACGTGAGTGCGAGCATGCAAGCGTGCACACAATTTTTGGCACAGGAGCCCAAAAAGGTTAGCCATCAATGGTACAGACAGTCCAAAACTTATGACTTTTCATTCAGCAATGGTTCGAAGTTACAATGGCACTGCACAAAGTGACCATTTTTCACCCTTATGACCATTGCAGCACCCCCACCATCACTGTGATCAAAATTCGGACACTTGGCAACTGGATCCTGCCGTATTTATGACAGTTGCAGTGTCCTGGGCTCACAGGATTCCCTTTTGTGACATTCTGACAAGCAAAGTCAACAGGCAAGCCAGATTTGCTTCACCAAACCTGGTTACTCACTTAACGGCTGCAACGATTCACTTAACCATGGGGGCAAGAAAAGTTGTAAAATGAGACAAAACACAACCACTGTCTCGCTCAGCCACTGAAATGTGGGGCTCAATGGCATTTGTAAGTTGAAGACTACGTGGGAATTAACAGTCAGAGGAGGTTCAATCTAGGTCCATGAAAATGGCTGGGGTGGGGTTGTCCATGGGCCTAGGACCATAGGTTGTGCCTTACCCCCCCCCCCCCCACTTAGAATGATCAGCAATCCCACCCACATTCATCTTCAGAATGCTGGCCCTACAAACCTCATGATCTCATGGCAGGTTTGCTCAGATGTCCAAGGATATTTCTCCTAGCCCAGGGGTCCCCAAACTTTGAGATTTGTGGACTTCAACTCCCAGAATTCTCCCAGAGAACTCCCCAACCCTATGCTGGCTGGATAATTCTGGGAGTTGAAGTCCACAAATCTTAAAGTTGCCAAGTTTGGAGACCTCTGTTCTTAGCCTCCTGACAGATGAGAGAGAGAGAAATCTGGAGACCTCAAACCTCATCTGTTTTGGGTGATTTGAGATTCAGTCCTGCAGACGGATTGTCTGTAGCGCATGCAGCAAGTTCCAAGAAATCAGTTGCATCCCATATGCACGGGCTGTACCATCACAATCCAGCCTCAGCCCCATTGCAATACGGATGATGTCATGTCACACGTGCAAAGGGGTGAGGCTAGCATCAGAACGGCAGAATGCTATCCCCATCGTTCTTCCTCTCCCTCCCACATCTCTAGGGACACCCCTGGGCAGGGATCATAACAGTTCTTGCAAACACTAATGTAAATATAGGTAAAACGTTTGCAAAGTGCGTGTATGTGTGTGTGTGCGCGTGCGCGTGTGCGTGTCTGTCTGTGTGTGTGTGTGTGTGTGTGTGTGTGTGCAGCTATTAAGATAACAGTCTGGTGTTTGCTGCTATAATTACACTAACAATCTCAAGCAGATTTGATTTACTCCAAATCCGGATCTTGCTGTGGAATTTATTGTACTCATTAGCCAGTCAATGGCCGTAATAAAATATATTGTTGTTGTTATTGTCATGCCCAAATAGAAGTTCCAGGGGTAAAAAAAGATTGGCTGAGGGAATCAGATGGCTTCTTGTGGAAAGGGGGCCCCAGTCACAGAATGGGCTAGAAGTGGGCACGTGAGAACAGGGAAAGAAGGAAGAGCTTGCACCAAAGAAGAAGGACGTTGCCTCAACTGAGGGCAAAGTTTTGAAACAGGATTCCTTCCTAAAATCTCAGCATGACTGTTGAATTGGGCCACCTGTTTTTCAACCAATCCTGTGAACCAGGGGTGGGATTCAATTTTTTTAACAACTGGTTCTGTGGATGTGGTTAGATGGGCATGGCCATGTGACTGGGTGGGTGTGGCTTCTTCTTCTTTTTTGCACCCCCACCCCCATTTTTTTTAACCTCCTGGGCCTCGGGAAGCCTCTGGGAGGGGGCATTTTTGCTCCCAGAGGCTTCCCTGGGGCCCAGGAAGACAAAAAATGGAGCACAGGAGGGGCGCACAGCTTATCCCCTCTGCGCCTGTTTGCCTCCTGGGTGAAGCAGTAAGACAGCGAGGGGGATTCTGGCACAGCTGATCATCGGAAACAGCTGATCGTCAGGAGGGGGAAAGAAAGAAATACCTTAAGGAGTGACTGGGCGGAGGTCAATGCAGTCAGCGATGTTGGGCATTCCTACGATGTTGCGCATGCATAATAAGGACTGACTGGGCAGGGAGGGGAGGGGTGGGCAGAGAGGGGAGGGATGGGCCAGCCAGAGGCACAATTTGCCGGTTTTCTGAATTGTGCAGAATCATAACAACCGATTCTATAAAACCAGTCTGAACTGGCACAATCCCACCCCTGCTGTGCATATCCAATCCATGGGTCGAGTGACTTTTTTAAAGTCTGGGCTGTTACAATTACAATTATACAGGTAGTCCTTGACTTTCGGCTGCAATTGAGCCCCAAATTTATTTGGCTCAGTGAGACATTTGTTAAGTGAATTTTGTCCCATTTGTACGACCTTTCAGTACGCCCATTGTTCAGTGAACCACTACAGCTGTTAGATTAGTTACTCGGATTCAGTGAATCTGGTTTTCCCCATTGACATCGCTTATCAGAAGGTCAAAGAAGCGGGATTGCATGACTTTGGAACACCACAACCATAATAAACATGGGCTCGAGGCCAAGAGCTTGAATTTTGATCACATGTGACTCTAAAGATGCTGTAATGGTCATTAAGTGTGAAAAATGGACCTGAGTCCCTTTTTCTGTTGCCATGGTAACCCCAAGCGGTCACTAAATGAATTGCTGTAAGTCAAGGACTGCCTGTATATAGTTATTTTAGTGGGGTCACTCTTATTAAGTCCCACAACACTGTCAAATTACTTAGTAAGACTGAATTATTATTATTGTTCTCATCCTTCCTATTACCTGTCTCCTTCTGCTTATGATTATAACCTTGTTGCTTGCATCTTTATGATTTTTGTTGTTTTATTTAGTTTACTCGCATGATTTTGATTGTTTATTTAGTAACCTATGACTATCACTAAGTGTTGAATCTTATGATTCTTGAGAAATGTATTTTTTTCTTTTTATGTACATGCAAGCCTATGCACCAAAAACAAATTCTTTGTGTGTCCTGTTGTAGTGTCCACTCACACTTGGCCCATAAAGAATTCTGTTCTGTTCTATTTTTATTCTGTTCTATTCTACTCTACTCTACTCTGCTCTATATACTATATTTATTCTATTCTACTCTACTCTACTCCATTTTTATTCTACTCTATTCTGTTCTATTCTGTTCTATTCTAGTTAGTCTAGTCTAGTCTAGTCTATTCTGTTTGATATCTGTTGATAGGCACAGGGTATTTTTTTAAAGAGCTTTTAGGATCCTGGGCAAACTTTTTCTCCAGTGCTTCTTCCTTTCATAAACTCTCACTTAAAAGGAACAGCCAACTCCTATTGTGTGTCCAAACAAGCCAGATATTTGGAGGGGGTGTGTGTGTTAGACTTGAAACAGACACCAGGATGTCCATTACGAAGGAGTGATTGCATCTGTGCCTTTCTCCTGCTGGACGTCTCTGAGATGCCTTCACACAAGCTGGCCTTTTCTGGTTTATATCACTCCTCCCTGACTGACACGTGGAATGTCTGCCCAGATGCTGCTGGGATTAGTCACTTCAGAAGTGGCTAAAAGCTCCCAGCCACTTCCCTATCCGACTCCCCCCAACTCCCCAACCCCCCCCCATCTCAGGCCAGGCCAGCCTGCAACTTCCAGTTCAAAGGATATTTCCCTGAAATGGGTGTGCTCCCATCTTGTTCAAGTGATAGCAAAAGGCCAGGAGTCAGCCACGGCCAGCTTCTGAACTGCCTACGCTTCTCCTGTTATCTCCGAGGATTAAGCGGTTTGCCTCAAGGGATTTTTTGGGGGCCTCTGTTTTTTCCATCAGGAGGATGACCACCACATGTGGACAGGATGACTCCAGATCAGGGTATCTTGAATGGCAAGCAAGCACCTTCCATGGGATGGCCCTTTAGCAATCAATAAAAGAATAAGTAAACCAGCCTCTGTCATTCAAGAGCTAGCCAAAATTGGCCCGTGAGAGTCATACGTGGCATATTGGGGACCAGAGGTGGTATTCAGCAGGTTCTGACCAGTTCTGGAGAACCAGTAGTAGCAATAAATTTGAGTACTTTGGAGAAATATCGCCTCTGATTGGCCTCACCTCCATCTATTCACTGCCTCCCAAGTCACAGCTGATTGGCTGGGTCTTGTTTTGTTGTCCTGCACAAGGAAAATGGAGCTGGAAAGCAGGTTAGTGGGATAGGGAGGGAATGGGATTTTGCATTATCCTTCCCCTGCCATGCCCACCAAGCCACGGCCACAGAACTGGTAGAAATTTTTTTTGAATCCCACCACTGTTGGACGGACACACACACACACACACACACACACACACAGACAGAGTATTTTTTTAAAAAAATCAATTCTATCCTGCTATTTTCTTTGTTCATTTTATTTCTTCTTTCTAGGAGTGTTGAGTTTTGGCCTACATTGACAAAAGACTTTGGAGAGTTGTAGCTCCAAGAAATTCAGGGAACCCCAACTTGAAGAGCCATGGTAGCGCAGTGGTTAGAGTGCAGCATTGCAGGCTAATTCTGCTGACTGCCAGGGGCTCAAGGTTGACTCAGCCTTCCATCCTTCCAAGGTTGGTAAAATGAGGACTCTGATTGTTGGGGGCAATAGGCGGACTCTGTAAATCGCTTAAAGAGGACTGAAAAGCATTGTGGAGTGATATATAAGCAAGGGTGTGTTTCAAAAATTTTAGCAATGGGTTCTCTGCCGGGATGCTGGGTGGATGTGGCCATGGTGAGCGAGGCCTAGTTGGCCTCCTGCACTGGTGGGGAGTGGCATTTTTGCTCTCCCCAGGCTCCGGAGGCTTTCTGGAAGCCAGAAATGGGCCCATTTCCGGCCTTCTCGAACTTCCAGGATGCCCGTTTTTCACTGTCCCCGAGCCTCTGTCCATCGCCTTGCACTTACTTGCATCCAAAACAGGCCATATGGGGACTCCTGGGAGGGGCGAGGTGTGGTGGGCAGGGCCATCCAGGAGTGGGATTTGGGGGTTTTCCAAACTGCACAGAATCTTAGCTAGAAGCTCTCCCGAACCCCTGAGAACCCTCAGCAGCCCACCCCCTGTATAAGTCTAAGTGCCATTGGGTATTGAGGGCAACGGATCCATCTCCTACTTCTAAAACTTATTATTTCTGGTTTTCATTTCACGTATGCTGTGTAAACCCAATCAATCATTGGGCAGGTCAATGATGAAAGGCACAAATCTGAAGGCAAGACTGTAAAAGCATTCTCCTAGTTCTGGGAGCGGCCTCCTGGAAAGAGAGGGGGAGTTGAACCGGGAGGGGTCCACAGAAGGAAAGTCACACAAGCAGTGATTGCCCAGGTACCCTTTGCCAAATTCTGATCTGTAAGGAGATTTGGCAGAATGCAGCACATTTGATGGATGATTGCAATTGTTTTGGGGCTCTGGATGACTTGGGCTCCAAGCCAGATTTCTCTTGCTTATTTTCCCCGCTGTCACTCTAACTCTTGGGGGAAAAAAGGTTCAAAAGGAGGGGGAAAAGCAAGGTGTTCCCTGGCTGGCTGGCTGGCAGGAATTCCCAAACATTTACATGACCACACAAATGCCTGTGTGCACGTCTGCTTTTCTCTACCCAACCAAGGTGGCCCAGATGCCTGTATAGGCATCTGGGTGCTATAGCAGGACTCAGAGCCCATCCGAAGGGCTATCAAGGTGGCGTCAGGTGTGATTTATTTATTTTATTTTCTACAGGTCAAAAGAGCAATGGCAAGGAAGTTGCTCTCTTCCAGAGGTTGCTACTGGGCCACAGGTAGCTTTCCTGCTGTCCTTCCCCGGGGCCAGGGCAACACATCCCAGCTTTGCAAATACTTCTTATCTCTTGGCGAGAGACGTTGTGCAAACTCTCCTTTCAGCTTTTCTGCTTCAGTCCTCCTCGACAAGCTTTGTTGAGGACTTTGCCAGTCCTCCTCGACAAGCTGCCCATCAGCTTTTGAGTCTATGATGGGAGTTTCCATTACATCAATTGAGTTCCAGGATACACTCAGCTTCAAGACATTAAGAGCCTCTCCTTTCATTGTCCAGTGGCCTGGGAAATTCTTTTTTTCCAGTTTTTTGGGGGAAGAACTCGGTTGCTTGACAGAGAGGAGATGATTCTTAACCTGGTTTTTACAAATACTCATCGACATAACTTTAATTGAGCCCCACATTTCTGTTAGACAGTTGTTAAGTGAGCTTTGTCTCATTTTATGACCTTTCATGCCCCAGTTAAGTGAATCACTGCCGTTGTTAAGTGAATAGTACAGTCATTAAGTGAATCTGGCTTCTCCATTGACTAGGCTTGTCAGAAAGTCGCAAAAGGAGATTGCATGAGCTCAGGATACTGCAACCGTCATAACTGCATGCCAGTTGTCAAGCAACTGAACCACAGTGGTGCAGTGGTTGGAGTGCAGTACTGCAGGCTACTTCTGCTGACTGCCTGTAATTTGGTAGATCGAATCTCACCAGGCTCAAGGTTGACTCGGCCTTCCATCCTTCCAAGGTCGATAAAATGAAGACCCAGATTGTTGGGGGCAACAGGCTGACTCTGTTAAACTGCTTAGAGAGGTCCATAAAATGTTGTAAAGCGATATATAAGTCTAAGCACTATTGCTATTATAAGAGCCGTGGTGGCACAGTGGTTAGAATGCGGTATTGCGGGGTAATTATGCTTTCTGCATGTAGTTTGATCCTGACTGGCTCAAGGTTGACTCAGCCTTCCGTCCTTCCAAGGTCAGTAAAACGGGGACCCAGATTGTTGGGGGCAAGATGGTGACTCTATAAACCGCTTAGAGAGGGCTACAAAGCATTGTGAAGTGGTATATAAATCTAAGTGCTAGTGCTATTATTATCTGAATTTTGTTCACACGGGCATGCTGCAATGGTCATAAGTCACTTTTTTCAGTGCGGTTGTAACTTCACATGGCCACTAAATGGTTGTAAGTTGAGAATTACCTGTATTAGCTGATACAAGTCCAAATTCTGAGGCATGAGCCTGGCAAGCAAGTCAACAAAAGATCTTGACTGTCAATTGAAGCAGGAAGGTGCCTTCCAACCTTTTCTCAGTGAAAATAGCATATCTCTACCTAGTCTTTGTGAAAAGAATGACCACACACCTCCCATTATACATGGCTAAAATTGTACTTTGTATATTTCTTTTGCTGTAGCCTGCTTTTTGTTGGCGTCTCAAACAGCGCATATTAGTAAATGGACAGTTATGGACAGATTTCTCCCCACTCTTTTTCTCACGACTGAAACTAAACATCAGAATATTTTTGGCTGGAATTGTGCCTTTGCCATAAAATTTCTGAAGTGCCTCAGACAAGCCATTGGCTTAAACTTTGTATTTTTTTAGCCTGCAGCTTTTGGATCTGGGAATAATTTAGAAAGTTTTTTTCAGTTTGGGAGGGAAATATGGGTAACTCCTGGGAGAAGGACGGGAGGTTGTAACTTTCAGAGGTCCTCGGGATATTTTGGCCAAAAATTCAGAAGGTCCTAAGCCCAAGACTTCTGTAGATTTTATTGTGCCCCAACCCAACCCCCTGTTGACATTCTGCAGCCAAATGATTGATTGATTGATTTGATTTGAAGTTTCTGGGTAACTCTGCCACACAACATAATACATAAAGTAATTTTAAATATTGAAACCGAACAGTATGAAATAAATGAATAGGGCACCAGATAAAACTTACTGTGGACGTTGATACCACCAGCAAATGGAGCCCTCAACACGCTCAGGGCCCCAGAATCAAATCTTCACAGCCTTGCAAAACAGCTTGAATCAGTGGTGGGATTCAATTTTTTTTTACTACCCGTTCTGTGGGCATGGCTTGGTGGGCGTGGTAGGGGAAGGATACTGTAAAATCTCCAGTCAGAGGTGGGATTTGTCGGTTCTCTGAACCACTCAAAATTTCTGCTAGAACTGGTCAGAACCTGCTGAATACCACCTCTGGCTTGAATATGAGGCCCTATCTAACAAAATGAAATTCAGTGTTGAGAAAAGTGAAGTCTTACACTTAGGCAAGAAAAACCAAAAGTACACATTATAGACTGGGTGAAACCGGGCTCAATAGCAGGAACTGTGAGAGGGATCTTGGAGTTTTAGTGCACAACCAGCTAAATAGGAGTCAGCCGTGTGCAGCGGCAGCCAAAAAAGCCAATGCAATCCTAAATTGTATTAACAGAGGGATACAATCAAGATCAAAGGAGGTACTAATACCACTCTATAAAGCCTTAGTAAGACCACACCTAGAGGACTGTATCCAATTTTGGTCACCACATTATAAAAAAGATGTTGAGACTCTAGAAAGGGTGCAGAGAAGAGCAACGAGGATGATTAGGGGCTGGAGGCTAAAACATATGAATGGTTACAGGCAGGGATGGGATTCAAAAATCCCAACAACCAGTTTTCTGCCCAGTTGCTGGGTGGGCGTGGCCTACCAGAACTTCCAGGAGGGCTGTTTTTCACCTTCCCCAGTCCGGAGGCTTCCCTCGGGCCTCTGGGAAGGCGAAAACTCCCTGCCCCAGGCTCTGGAGGCCCTCTGGAAGCTGGAAACAGACCCATTTCCAGACTTCCGGAGCTTCCGGGAGGGCCATTTTTCGCCCTCCCGGAGCCTCCGCGCAGCCCCTGCACTTACCTGCATCCAAAATGGGACATGTGGAGACTCCTGGGAGGGGTGGGGTTGGGTGGGTGAGGCCAGCTGGTTGGTTCAACTACTGGTTCAGCGAACCAGGTATAAATTTAACATCCAGTTTGCCCAAACCGGCTGAATCCCACCCCTGGTTACAGGAACTGCGCATGGCTAGTCTAGTGAAGAGAAGGAGCAAGGGAGACACGATCCCCTTAGAACATAGAACAACAGAGTTGGAAGGGACCTTGGAGGTCATCTAGTCCAACCCCCTGCTTGAGCAGGAGAATCTGTTCCAAATATTAGCCTCTACAATATTTGAGGGGCCGCAACCATTCACTGTAAGTTTTAGCTTTCAGTCCCCTAATCGTCCTTGTTCCTTTTCTTTCTTTCTTTCTTTCTTTTTTTTTTTTTAATATTGTGGCTTATATTTTTTTAATGAATGGGATGTAATATTCCAAGTATGATTCCTTGGCTTGTCCGATGGCACTTGAGAAGAGACAATAGACATCCCAGTTCTGCTTCCAAGAAACGTTGCAAAAAAAGGCAACCGGGTTTAAAGGAAGCCAAAGAAAATCGCCTATGCCCTGATGACATTACCTAGTTTGGTCATGAAATATCTGGGAGAAAACCACCAAGCTATGAGAGCACCAAGGACCCCCCCCCCTCTCAAAATCATGCTTTTTATGGCATCTGCCGTGTGTCTGTGCATGAGATGAGATTTTAAAAACAGATTAAAAAAGAAAGCAAAACAAACGGCACAAATAAAGAAACCGCAAATGTTGAGATTGAGCAGGAGATTGAAGACGAGAAGGGGCACACACCCTTCACGGATACGTATTCCCCTCCCAGCTTGATAACTATTTTCCTAGAGGGATGTTTTAATGCAGCCAAAATGACAACCTTCTCATTGCTGTTTAGAAAGCCAGATTCCCTGAGCTCATCTAGGAACCGTGGGAGGCCTGTGTGAGAGAGTTTTACTTTGCAAAACAAAGATTTTTTGCATCATCTCAAAACCCTTTGGCCAGGACTGATGGGTGCTAGGAGCGGCTTGCCTGGAATCTGCTTGGATGGAAGGAAGGGGGGGGGGCAGATAAAATGCAAATAAACAAACAAACAAATAAATAAGGCTCTGCAGAAGCAGGAATAGAAGGAGGAGCTTCACTGAAGGAGGTTTCCTCCTCTCCCCCCCCCCCCTTTGAAAAAGTGTCTGACCCAATTGGTAGTAGATTTCCAGATACACATTCTGGCATCCCACTGAGAGTGTTATTTTTAACCTAGCAGGATAGATCTGTGTCCTCACCCCCTGCCCCCCTATCACCCCAAAGGCTTCTGGGGTAAAAAAAAAAAATCAAAGGTGGAAATGTAAGATAATTGACTTTGCAATTCCCCCCTGCCCCCAGCTTAAGTCTATTGGGACTTATGCAGATGCTCTCAAATTACACCACTTTTGTCATGACAGTTTTCTCATCCTCACAGGCATTCCGGTGCTAAGATTTAAGGACAAGGGATTTTTTAGTCTTTCAAGCTAATATTACTTTGATTAAAGATTATAGGAACAGAATTGTGGTTGTCTGAATGTGGTTCCCACTCTCCCTTCGTTTGAGAATTAGTCTTGTCTGAGACGCTTTCCCAAATTACATTTCTGCCCCGGACTTTAATTTCTGTTATTTGAGTGTCAGCTTGGTTATGGCTCTTCTTCCTGTTCCTCTCCTTCTTTTGCCTTTATAGACACTCTGCTGCCTTCAACACAATATGCCTTTCCAAATCTCTTCCCTTTACTCTTTACATGAAATAATCCCAAAAGTGCTTTTTCCAAAGGCAACTGGACTTCATTGAATGTCTTTTGCTTCTCATCCGAGTTGGGACTGAAAGCAGGACAAGAAGCAATGGATGGAAACTAATAAAGGAGAGAAGCAACCTGTAACTAAGGAGAAATTTCCTGACAGTCAGAACCATTGATCAGTGGAACTGCTTACTTCCAAAAGGTGCTCCTACACAGGAGGTTTTTAAGAAGAGATTGGACAGCCATTTGTATGAAATGGTGTAGGATTTCCTTCCTGAGCAGAGGGATGGACTAGAAGACCTCCAAGGTCCCTTTAACTCTGTTATTCTTGGATGAGAAGCAAAACATCTTCAAGGAGAAACGAAGTCCGGTTGCCTTTTGGAAAAAGCATCTTTTGGACAACCATGACCAGGATGAATGAGAATCTCCTTAGACATGTAACAATCATTTCCTCTCTTCGAAAATTTTTTGAAGATGGTCTTCGGGGTTAAAGACATCCAAATGAATTTACTTTTGAAATTGTTACTAAAATATTTAAATGAATATCAACTCAGTTTCTGAAGTGTGAAAAAGAAGAGGAGACTTTTTATCATATACAGTGAACTTCTGAAAAAGCCAAAAATAAATGGGTACAAAATTGTGCAATGATGTGAAAGATATTAGGAGCTAATAAAATGAAATGAGAATTATTTTTACTGGCTTTATGGATGAGGAATTGGAAAAGAAATATTGGAAATTAATATGATAACTGTAGCAAGATTATATTGTAGTCCTTGACATGTTCACAATTGAGTCAAAAATTTCTGTTGTTAAGTGGGACATTTGTTAAATGAATGTTGTCCCATTTTGCTATTTCTTGCCCTGGTTGATAAATGAATCATTGTAATTGTTAAGTTAGTGACACAGTTATTAAGTGAATCTGGCTTCCTTGTTGACTTTGCTCATCAGACAATCTCAAAAGGGGACACTGGGACACTACAGCTGTCATAAATATGAGTTAGTTCAGAAGTTGTATTCAGTAGGTTCTGACCAGTTCTGGAGAACCGGTAGCGGAAATTTTGAGTAGTTTGGAGAACCAGCAAATCCCACCTCTCACTGGCCCCGCCAACCCCAACTATTCTCTGCCTCCTGAGTCCCATCTGATCTTCTTTGGTTGCCCTGCACAGGAGAATGGAGCTGGAAAGCAGGTTAGAGAGGTGGGGAGGGAATGGGGATTTTACAGTACCCTTCCCTTGCCATACCCACCAAGCCATGCCCATGGAACCAGTAGTAAAAAAAATTTGAATCCCACCACTGAGTCAGTTGCCAAGCATCCGAATTTTGATCACATGATCCCAGGGACTCTACAACGGTCAAAATTGTGAAAAACGATCATAAGTCACTTTTTTCAGTGATGTTGTAATGCCATTTGAATGAGCAAAACAACAGTTGTAACTCGAGGACTATGTCTGCCAAAAGGAAGGAAAGCAATGAAATGTTTGTGAAAAATTGGATCAAAATATTAATTAAACCTATAGAAATGGTAAAGCTGAACAGTTTGGTCAGAGGAAAAAAAATGATAAAAGACTTTTTTTTAAAGTTTGGAAATTTTATATGGACTTTTTGCTGAAAGAACGAAAAAAAAATGAGTTGACGATTACAGAATTTAGGAATTAAAAATTAGACAAAGTATTTGGGGAAAAGTTTAAGATGACAATTAGAAGGGCAGAAGGCACCATTGTACACTTTTTAAAATTTATTTCCTCTTCCTCTCTCTTTTTGTTTTTGAACCATTGTCCTTGTTTCTTTTGCATATTTTCTTACATTAAAAATGCCTAATTAAAAAAAGAACATGTTTTCTAAAGTTGTCCTATTAACCTAGAACCATTTCTAAAGTTGCATTTTCGTGTTAGGCAAATTCACCTGTGCAAATCTGGTCTGCTCTTTAATCCTTTTTTAAAACAAAAACAGCAACAAATAAGGCATTTCTTTCTCCTGTGTAATTGGCCATGCTAGCCTTGCCATGCTTTCTATTCTATTCCTCTGAAATACGATTTGCTCTGTTCCCAATCACAGATCCATTCTCCTAATGTTGATTTTCAGATTAAAAACCTCTCCCTAAATCCTAGCACTAATTTTTTTTACTCTCTTAGTGCAAAACCTTTTCTTTAGGAGTATTTCCCAGATTCTTTTCCAGCTTGCTTTGCTTCATGGCTGAATAACCTTTAATCTAAATCAACTTTCCTCCTGCTTGCAAATAACTGCTGCTCTGTCTAGCTGCTTCTTTCATGGACCAGATCAGCCATTGTTTCATTGTCCTGGAGATCCCTTAAGCCGTCAATAGCCAGCATCAGATTTCTCCTTTAATCTTCCTCAGTGCTTCATCCCTCTTTATCCCCTTTGAAACTCTTCCTCTCTGGATCCAATCCCAACCCAACATCCTGTTTGAATTTGTGGTGGCTGAGCTGTTGTGTGCTCTTGCAATAGGTTGGGTGGGAATTTTAACTTCACACATTCCGGTTTATCTACTGGAGGCATAGAAAAAATATATCTCTGACTTCACCCTCTCAAGATAAGATCAGGCAGGCTATTTTATTTTTTTTTCTGGGAAAGAGCATAATCATTTTTTCTTTTGGTTTTTGGTGGGGAGGTAGTTAATTGATTGTCTTATCAGATGCAGTTAAACCGTTTTTTGAGTAGGACCACCCACTCAAAAATAAACAGAGGCTAGGATAAAGAAGTGGTCAGACCCGTAGGAAAACCAACATTCATTTTAACTTCCGTTTAATATTTGTTCAAATGAATTAAATGGTGTGAGTGCAATTCTTCCGTTACTTGATAACTTTTCTTTCGGGTCACTTGAAAACTTTGCAATCTTTGAAAAGGATCTGGAGACAAACCTCCAATGGTTTTGTTTTTTGGGGAGGTAGGTGGATGGGGAGGGAGAGCTTGTTGCTAATCCTGGTGGTTTAAATGCATCTCCATTTGCAAATCAGTCTCTGGGTTCATCTGGAGCAGGGATCTCCAACCTTGGCAACTTTGAGATGTGTGGACTTCAACTCCCAGAATTCCTGCTGGCTGAGGAATTTAAGAGTGCATTTAAGATTTGAATTTTATCTTCAGCTTTTTTCAAGTTGTAGATTTGGACCGTTCTCAATTATTAAGTTGTCTAAAAATTTCCATTGTTGACTTGGTAGTATAGATTTGGCAACTAAGAATAAGAATATAATTTGTTCTGTAAAGCAAAGAGATGTTTATCATTCTCTATGAGAGAACTGAAGTTGAAGATAAAATGTAGATGGCTTTTAAGCCCAGTGCAGACAATGTATATATCTAGCAATACGAAGCTTGGATATGCAAACAGAAGCTTAAGTTTTGTGTGTGTGTGTGTGTGTGTAAAAGATGCATCATTCTCTCAGAATATGTTCTGGGAAGTAACTTCTAGAATTAAGCGATAGGTAAAATGTGACTCTGAGTTAAGAGTTATTGCATATATTTTGAGGGAGGGAATGCTAAGCTAAACTGTTGGGACTCATTATGAATTGATGCAACCACCATATTAAAATCTGGAATGTGTATATACTTTATATCAATGGGGTGTAATAGTGTGTGTATGTTTTTCTTTTTCCCTTCCTAAAACAGGTCGCTTGATAGTGATAATTTGATAAATAAATTAAACAATACAGTCAAAGGATGGACATAGGTAGATTCGAGCATTTTGTATTGACTCATCAGTACCTACATTACAAAATTAATATTACTATTGTTAATAATAATAATTAATAGTATACTATTTTTGTAATGTAGGTACTGATGAGTCAATATGAAATGCTTGCATCTACCTCTGTTCATCTTTTGACTGTATTGTTTAAATTATTAAAAGGGACTGTTTTAAATAAAATAAAATATTTATTCCTCTTTTTTCCCCTCAGAGGTCTTCTCAGGGAGAGGAAGGAAAAACATTGTGCTTCCATGGGATAAGAATCAGTTGGTGTTAATTGCCTTCCAGTTCACATTACAGCAAATATCATGAACTGAGATAAAGACTGGGATATTAAGGTTCAGGAATATTTCGTTATTCCCAAAATATTGATACTTGTGTCAAGTGATGACCTGAATGCATCCTTCAGCCTCAGAATGGAAGCATTTCTGACAAAGAGCAAAGAGGACGTTACAGCCTAAAATGTTTGTGGCTGGCTTCTCGCAAGGGGAGGTGTTGAGTAAACCATGGTTTGTAAACCACAACACCTGCGCACACAGAACACGTGAAGCCAAAACTGTGTCTTAACATGCTGGCTTGCTTTGGGGATTGCTGTTAACTTCTGTTTTAGGATGTAATGCAGGTCTTCTGAATCTCGACAACTTTTAAGAAATGTGAACTACAACTCCCAGAATCCCCCAGTTAAGCAGGTTCGGACTTCAGGATTCTGGCAATTGAAGTCCACACCTCTGAAAGCTTCTGAGATGGAGAAACACAGATTAAGATTGTGGGATTCCAAATTGGGCACTACCGCGCACAGCACTCAAAGATTACCTGAACTGTTTTTCTTAGCTCAGCTGAAGCATGGAAATCCACTCTGCCATATGAATCAGCTGAGATAAAAATCAATGGAACAAAGGACACATGCACCTAACACGTACTTCGCGCAAGCGTACAAGCACTCAAAGATCACCCTTGCTGAATTAAGCTGTTTTTTTTACCTCAGCTGAGGCGTGGCAATCCGTTCTGCCACGCAAATCAGCTGAGCTAAAAATCAATGGAATAAAGGACGGGAAAGAGCAGGGGCAAATGGGCAGGGCCAGCCAGTGGTGGTATTTGCCAGTTCTCCAAACTGGTCAAAATTTCTGCTACTGGTACGCCAGAACCAGTCTGAACTGGCTGAATACCCACCTCTGATTAAGAGGTTGTACTTTCATTTGCTTTCATGTTCATCCTCTTTCTGATATGACTTCTCTACCTGTTTTGAATCCCAAATACACCTGATGATGTATTTCCCCTCAGCAAAGGAGAATATTTTGTCCCCTTAAATGTCCAGATGGCTTGTAAATGTAGAAGAAGACCCTTCCACCATCAGTGGAAACCCTCTGAGCATCCAGTTCCTAGAAAAAGGAATCACCTTGGGTGTAACCATGTTGGTGCTCCTTCCTGTAAAACTGAGAGTGTGTAAGGTTTGGAGAAAGAGAGAAGGGGACTACAGGGATAAAAGTTGAGCGTTTGGCAGTTCAGACCATGTGAGTCAGCATGAGGTAAAGGTAGAGGTTCCCGTCGTACATATGTGCTAGTTGTTTCCAGCTCTCGGGGGCGATGCTCATCTCCGCTACAAAGCCAAAGAGCCAGCGCTATCCAAAGACATCTCCATGGTCATGTGGCTGGCATGACTAAATGCTGAAGGCTCACAGAACACTGTTATCTTCCCACCAAAGTGTTCCCTATTTTTCTACTTGCATTTTTTTTACATGCTTTCGAACTGCTAGGTTGGCAGAAGCTAGGACAAGTAATGGGAGCTCACTCCATTATGGGGTGCTAGGGATTCGAACTGCCGACCTGACAACCTTTCTGATTGACAAGCTCAGTGTCTTAGCCACTGAGCCACTGCGTCACCTGAGTCAACATTAGGATTGTCTTTTCTCGTGGTTTCGGGAATTTCCATCAATTCCTTAATCCCATGTCCTTTTCTATGGATTGCTCAACTTTACCTTTTCACAAAGATAACAATAAGAAAACTGGATTTTCTTTTTTTTTAAGTTACCCACTCCTAGCAAATCTATTTGGATTGTTTACAAGCTCAGATGACATAATGGAAGAGAGGTTTGTTAACCCCATGTGGCAGATATAGCTTAAATTCAGATATTACATTAAGCCACAATTTAAACATTGGTTGAAAAAAATGAAAAAAACAGTTGGCAGTTCGCACGTCATGCCAAGCTATAAATCTGGCAAAATAAACACTCTATATCTTACTAGTATGCTTCTTGTGGATCTTCAGAGTATGGCTGCTAAAACATGAGAAAAAATCTCTTATTATTTTGATTGCAGTGAAAACGGATTGTCATATAAATAGCAATAAAGATACTTTCCAAATGCTGTATGAAACCACGATATGGGTACGAATGGTATATTCATGTTCAATAATTCTATGATGGAAAATGAAGGAAAACTAATTTATTTATATAACAACAACTGATGTAGAGTTACAAATAGGTATTTTAGCAGGAAAAGTAGATAAGGCACACGCGAAATGTGACTTCCGAAGCATAGCAACACTCTAGGAATCTGTGGGCCATGTCCTTTTTTCTCGAGGAATTCAGGGATCTAACCATAACTGGAAATGGATGTGGGACCCAGTAGGATTTTTCCAAGTATTTTACAAGAATATGTAAATAAGGTGGCCTAAATAGGTTACTGCCCTCCTACGAATACCAATGGGCTACAAGTCTATTAGTGACATCCATTTTGCTGTCCACATTCATGTAGAACTAACTCTAATCTTAAGTGGAATTGTGCTCCCATTTTCCCATGTATTCTGGAAGGACACACAGAGAAGGTGGGCTCCAAAGGATACTACTTCTAAGCATACAAATGGGCTACTAATCCAATTGGCAATGTCCATTTTCCATTCATGGAGAGCTAACCCTAAGTGGAATTGTTCCCCAATGGGATTTCTTCATATTTTACCAGGAATCATAGATAAGTCACAGTCAAAAAGTTAATTCCCGCCTAATCAGCCCATCAGTATGCTTATTACCATGACTTATCTAACATGCCTGTAAAGAAGGCACAGAAGAGGCTGTACTTCCTGAGAATGCTCAGGAAGATACATCAATCTCAGCATCTACTTCTATCCTGCTACCACAGCATCAATGAGAATGTCCTGACATACGGCATTCTTGCATGGTATGGGAGCAGTTCTGTAGTGGACAAAACGCTCTACAGAGAATCATTAAAACTGCCCAGAATATCACTGGGCTCCAGCTACCAGCCCTGAATGACATCTTCGCAACTTGCTGTTTGAGGAAGTTGCACAACTTTCTCAGAGACTCTTCCCATCCTGCTCACAATCTTTGTGAACTGTTGCCTTCTGGCAGAAGATACAGAACAATTAAAACTTGGACCACACATTTTCTGAACAGTTTTTATCCCAGAGCTATCATTGCACTTAACAATGAACTTAAATACCACCATCAGTGAGTTGTTGGACAGGATTACTTGGTCTGTTGTGTGGATGCTTGTGTGTTTTTAGGAGGTGGGGAATTGTGGCAGGTGGGGGGTGTTTGGGGATTCTCATGTGTGTGTGCGTGTTGGGTCTGGTCTCTGGGTATTCTGTGAATTTTGTTGTATGTATACTGTCTATATATGTACAATGACAATAAAGAATTCAATACAATACAATTCAATTCAATCTACGATTCCTGACAAAATACAAGGGAAAATCCCATGAGCAAAGCTATCTTTTTCTTAGTTTGAAAATGCAACAAATAAACTAAAATATTTTTCACAAAAACCATTGAGCAGTGGTGGGATGCAACCAGTTTAACAACTGGCTCTGTGAGTGCACACTTCATGTGCGCAGCATTCAATAACCACCCATTTGAACCTCTCCAGCTCTCCTTCTAGCCTTCCCTGCTGAGTAGAACAGCTAAGGTGTGGTAATCCACTTTGCTACATGAATCAGCTGAGCTGGAAAAGAAGGAAATGTAAGACAGAATAGGGCAGGGCTGGGTGGCTATGGTCAGCTGATCGTTGTTCATACCAGTTCAGAAGAATCAGTCCAAACCGGCCGCAGCCCACTTCTGCCGTTGGGTCAGGAAAGGCTATGCATTCAGTCCAATGAGAAAACTTAGGAAAAATTATTTTGCACAATGGCTTGTAATGAATTCAGGCTGAGGTGCTTTTTTGAGTTCCATCATATGCTTCTTAAGTGTCTGTTTTGTCCAACACCATACTGTACATTGGCCGAACGCCAGTCCAAGTACGCAGCTCTGAGCATTGCAATAATCTCTCTTCAAATCTGGAATATCCAGGTTTACTTTCCGGTAGTTGTTCATAGTTGGAATTTTTATATGCTCGTTCTAGATTAAGCAGCTGTGTGACTCCCTTTAAACCGAAGGGCTGCATTCTTGTGATATTTTCATAAGGTGGATAAAGGAATGGATGGACATCATGGAATCAAGAACGGTTTCTTAGTGTAGAACGAGACAGGGATGTCCTCAGGGTGTGGTCAAAAATTTCATCTTGATGACCATGACAGTGTGATTGAAGTTCTGCTGATTTTTAATGCATGAGACATATAAAGAGAAAATAAACAAATGAAATGAAAGGCGAGAGCTTAAAAATGCAAGTAGTCTTCGTTCAACTGCGGTAGTCAACTGCTTTGAATTGCAACCATTGGCAAAGACGATCGATGGTAATAAAACATTCATTTTCCAGAGCAATGCATACCCTTACTATAATAACCTTCAATGTAAAACTGATTAAATTCCGGTCAGTTTCAGGCTGCAGTTGTTGCAAATTGCCCTGAGGATTCTAACCCATTAATAAAGTCTGTGGCTGAGCTTGTTAACTTGCAGTAAACACATTTTAGGGAATTGTTGTTCTGTGGACAAAAAGCAGGTCCAGAAGAGATTGCTTGTTTAGTTCATCTCTCTGCCCTGGGAGGAGACACCCCCCCCCAAAAAAAAACAAAAACCCCCCCCACCAAAAACATTTCAGGCACTGGAACTTTATCTGAATATGAGGGCAGCAACCAAGGCTCTTTCAACATCACTCTTTCTGTCAGATATGTGTTCATTTAATGACCATTTCACTGGAACCAATTGCAGTCACTAAATAAGGACTCACTTTTAAGAGTCATGGCATTCCATGTTTAGTCATACCAGCCACTTGACCACAGAGACGTCTTCGGACAGTGCTGGCTCTTTGGCTTTGTAACAGAGATGAGAACCACCCCCTAGAGCCATAAATGACTGGCGCATATGTGTGAGGGGAACATTTACCTTTACCTTTAATGTTGATTTAACTATATTTCCTTTTCTTAGCTCCTGCCTTTAATTTATTTGGCTTTCTATTTTTCATTTCCTTTTGCACACCTTTGCTTAACCCGAACTGAATAGAGAGTTATGTAGGTATGTATGTATGGGCACGCCTGGTTTTATATTATTTCTTTTATTGCATTGTTTTAAGAATGCGAACTAATCTTTCCTTGGTGAGGCATACTTTTGCCATGCAAAGAAAAGAAAAATGGAAAGTGCAAACACTAAACTGAACAAAAAACTTCTATAATCTGTACGAAAACTAAAATTCAAACTTGCAGTACTAAAAACATGTGAGGGTTTTAAGCACACTTTATCCTGGGGGAGATGAAAAATAATTATTATGACATACAGTTTATCGTTAATAAATATTATTTTTAAATGGTGTGATAAACAGGGCAGGTTAAAGAGAGGAGAAGTGTCAGGTTGTCTTACATATACACATGGGAAGGTGTAACCTTTCACGGATGATTATTGTAATAAAAATTGGAGTTGGCCTAAATAGTCTTAGAAGGATTTTTTTACAGCACCACAGACATGTTTTATGACCAAAAATTGTGCTGTACCAGTCTGAAAGAAATACAAAGGAACTATGGATAAATCAATTTTAGAAAAATAAAATTAACAAGGTGTAAAATATAGGTGTTGAACAGCTAGAAACACAGCAAAACAATAAAGTGACCCCTTAATGGGAGTTCCCTGTCCAGTTTGGGTGGTCTGGTCAGTTAACAGGCCAGGGAAGTATAAGCCGATAGCTGAAGAGTTCTTGGTTGCCTGCAGTTATATATCCTCTACCTTATAATCCATACTTAACTTTAAATATGGAGTCCATTTGGTTTAGAGGTTCAGGTGCTGGCCTAGAAACCAGACAGTGAGTTCTAGTCCCACTGTAGGCATGAAAGAAGGCTGGGTGATTTTGGGCCAAACACCAGAAAATGGTGAGTTCTAGTCCCACTTTAGGCCTGAAAACTGGCTGGGTGACATTGGGCCAATTCCTCTCCTTCAACCTAACTCACCTCACAGGGAGGGAAAAGAGGAGAAAGAAGCATTAGATACGCCCCCCCCCCCCCCGTTATTTACAAAAAATAATAAAGGGAAGAATTTTTAAAAAGTCTAAAAAATGGGAACAGCAGTAGTTCTCAGTTCTTGAACCAAATTAGCCTCGTTACTTTGGGCCTCTGCTTCTCCATTTCAGCAACTTTAAGATGTGTGGACTTCAACTCCCAGAATTCCCCAGCCAGCATAACACCTTGTTGTTGGATCCTAATGCTCTATCGATGCTTTCTCCTTTGGCTTCATTTCTCTCAAAAATGGCCCAAGAGACTATTTTTGGAAATGCCAGATGACCTTTTGAGGCAGCAAAAAGGAAAGTTCAGTTCGAACTGAAGAAACTTCTTTGGATGAGAAGCAAAACGTTTTCAAATAGAACAAACTAACTAACAAGCAAGTCCAGTTGCCTTTTGGTTAAAGACACTTTTGAGACAACCATGATCTGGACCACAGAGAATCTCCACAGACAGACAGACACACAAAAATCACTCACAATAGAGATCTCTACAAAGACCAATGGCATGAATTCAAAATGTGTGCAAACTGTCACGTTTTCCAGAGCATTCTTCATCTGGTAATCAGGTAGATTTCTTTGAAAGAGTGGAAAATTAGTGGAATTTTCCTCCTCTCCAAGCCTGGATATTTAATGTCAGGTTGTTTGTAGTTTTCTGTCAGTCCTAAAATGGAGTCCAAAGGAATTATAAACTCTGTCAGTTTCGGGTTTCATCGCAGGGGCAAGGGACAAAAGGAAAGCTCAGAAGACAAGCAAAATGTTTCCAGACTGGGCTTAAAAGAGAGATCAGGTGACACTTTTAAGATGCTTAGAAGTTGAAGAGAAGGAAGCCATCATAGCAGGAATGCTAGTGATCAACATCTCCATTGATGCTCAGCCTATGTGTAAATAAACCACCTGTCCCAAACCCTAGGAACTCATGCCAAGAAATATCAAACCCTTCAGCCACAAGCTTACATACCTGGTGTTTCTTACTGTTCAGAGATTTGGGGCGTGAGACCGAAACAATGCGGTTTGAAGGCAAGAGTAGAAATGTTTCTATGCACCTTGACTTGAATGTCAAGGATTCCATGGAAGACCATGGAGGTACTTTGGTTTTGACCACAGATTAGGAAACTTTTAGTGGCAAAGGTGATGAATGGGGCAGCTTCTCACCTCTGATTGGCCAGCCCCAAAAGTCGAATCACGTTCTGGCTCACCTGAGGGCTAAATATAGCTTCAAGGGGCTGTGAAACAACAAAGTTTTATTAAAAATAATATAGATTACCTTCTCTCTCTCTCTCTCTCTCTCACACACACACACACACACACACAGAGAGAGAGAGAGAGAGAGAGAGACAGAGACAGAGACAGAGACAGAGAGAGAGAGACCTTCCATCTCTTTGAAGCAGGTCCTTCTGGAAATCAGCTTGATAGCCTGATGTTTACCCTACCATCCCAGAAGATAATGGGATGCTTGATAGTTCGGTGCAGTGTAAAAGTCTCTCATCTCTTTCTTTTGATTTACTTTAAATGGACAGCGATTAGCAATATTTAGCGCAGGTTAAAACTGGATTGTGGACAGTTTTGATCGTTTCTATTCTATTGGAAGAAATATCCTTCTGGGTTCGGTTCCAAGTGGGGAAAAAGACACTGGAAACAGGGAGGCTGTTTGGAAAGTTGGTTTAATGGTGGACAGGATCACATGCCTTGGGTGAAGGAAAAAAGGGACGAGATGCTGTGAGTCCCTGGGTTTTATGTCATCTCTGGGCTTTGAACTTCCTGGGGCACAGGAAGAGTATCCTGATTGGTTGCTGTCAGAGGCCATAGATAGCTTTGTAGGTTGTCTGTATGCTAAGTTGAAATGTGGTGGGTGGTGCAATGAAGAGCAATTTAATGGCTCTGCCTGAAGGAGGTAGATCTTTGTTATGTAGAATAGACTGGCCCATTAACAAAGGTGGGGCGGGGGCTGAGTTTCTGCCTCTCTGAGTTTCTACTTGTCTTTTAGGATAAATATTCTGCCTTTTTAAAATATATCTTAAAATATTTCATTTTTCTAGAAGAGGAATGGGTTTTAACTTCCAACAATTCCTTGTTTAAAGCCCAGAGCAACTCTCTTGCTGATGCCTACTTCGGACTCTTGAATACATCATCCCCATGCCATCAAAGTGTTTCTTTCATGGTGCAGAACAGAGGAAGGCTCACCTGGTGGCCCACTTTCCATTTCTTTCCTGCTGCTTTTAAATGCATAAAAGGATTAAAGCCAAAATATTCTCCCTGCTAATTATCTACATGATTATTTCCAGCAGCCCTGGAAAATTTGATATCCTTTTGCTACAGAGCTAGAAATACATAATAAGATCATGTAAATTCTTGCTTTTTGACTCACAATTCTCTCTCTCTCTCTCTCCCTCCCCCTGTTTTTTTCTTGCCCTATATCCTGATTTTGCCAGGTAACTGCTCTGAGGCTTGTTCAACTTTAATAAATCAATATCAAGCAATATTTTTCTTTGCTGAACTCAGTGGCATGAAAACTTATTCAAATCTGGATAAAAGAATGGACTGGGAATGTAATGACTGCGGATGAAATTGGAAATTTACTCATAGCAATTTTCCAATGCAAGCCTAATTAACACAGAATTGTTACTTCCTGTTTCTGGGTGACAAACTTTCTATTAATGTAGACAGAAATTGCATTAACTTTTTTTTTTTTGGCAGACATGCCACATTGCTGATTCACATTCATCTCGCAACTGGCAACAATTACTAAGCTTTCTTTCTTTCTTTCTTTCTTTCTTTCTTTCTTTCTTTCTTTCTTTCTCTTGCCAAACAAGCATCTCCTTCTTTTCACACAAACATAGACACATCTGCATGCAATTTAGGTATCTGAGCTTTTGGGGTAAGTTCTGCATTCGCTTGAAGCTGGAATAACCTTTAATAAGAAATACATCCTAGTCTCAGCCACGTGAGCACCATGGCTAAGAATTGACCAAGTCACAAAAGTTCCCTTTTGTGCCTCCATGGGCATTGCTGAGTTAGATGGAAAGGACTGACTCAGCCCAACAGTGCCTATGTTCTGATGTTCAGTTGCAGGCTGCTGCCTTGGAGATCTAATGACATTCGCTTTTTCCAAAACAACAAATCAATGTCACATTTTGGGTGGTGAGACCTCTGAATGGGCTGAGCTAGTGTGATGGCAGGGGTTGCCAAAGGAACAAAACAATTTGCAACACTGCTACCATGAGGGAATGGAAAAGGGCCAGTTGGGTGGGCTACAAACTAAGCACTGGTCAAGGCGTAATGGTGTTGAAGCACATGGATCCAACTTGTTGGTTTTTCTGTAAAAAACAATTAACTGGTCCACCAACCTGAACTTAGCGCAAAGTTAGTGGATTTGGTTGGTCGGCTATGAATGTACACAAAATGGTTGGTTGGTGTGGTGTTAGTGACTGAGCTATAGGCTGGGTTAGTCTTAAAATTATCCATCCATCCATCCATCCCTCTCTTTTGTTCTATCTATCTATCTATCTATCTATCTATCTATCTATCTATCTATCTATCCATCCATCTATCCATCTATCGATCTATTTATGTATTTATTTGTCATTATCTACCTATCTATCTATTATCTACCTATCTATTATCTATCTACATCTATCTATCTATCTATCTATCTATCTATCTATCTATCTATCTATC
>BLBF01000071.1:6841769-6866710 GCA_015471245.1 Laticauda colubrina
TAGAAGATTTAAGGATTTGGACTAGAAGACTTGGACTAGAAGACTTGGACTAGAAGACTAGAAGACTTGGACGAGAAGACTTGGACTAGAAGAGTAGAAGACGTGGACTAGAAGACATGAAGATTAGGGGGTAAAAGTCCTCCAAGACTCTGTTATGAATTGCACCTGGAAAGAAACTAGAAGCCAGTGCAGCTCATGCACCATAGGCAAAACTAGGGGCCTCCATTTCTGTGCATACTGCTGCATTCTGGACCCGTTGAAGATTCTGGCTAGTTTTCAAGAGCAGCCCCATGTAGTAGGCATTGTAGCAAAACCAAAAGGGAGGTTTACATTAAGGCAGTGTTTAGAGAGAAGCAATCTCTGTGTATACGTGTGTGTGTGTGTGTGTGTATGTGTGTGTTGATGTCTTCATTCCAGAAAATCCCTATTAACGCTAGGTTCACACAAGACGCTTAGCCCTAAACCTGTATTAATCCTTAACATCCTTTACCGAAATGAATTAGTCAGATTATAATAAATCAGATTACATGATATGTGTTGAACAAAGTTCAGTTTTTCACCCTTTAGTAGCCATGAAAAAAAAAACTTACAAATTTAACAGAGCAGGGGGAAAATGTAATAAAAATAATGAAATGAAATCTGTCCATTGTCTTGTGCATATCTAAAACTGCACATATAAGATTTTGTTTACCATTTTTATGGATTTTTAGGGGCCTCCCCTGCAACCCCAATCACTTTGGGGTTTACTGTACTGTTTTGTAAGATGGCCAGGTATGTATTCACTTTCTTTTTTGAGCTGTCCAGCCCCTTAATCTAATCAAGATTTCTTAAGCAACGATTGGGGCAGCACAAAATTCACAACAGCCAAGTTGAAAAGTTGCTAGTCTGGAAATTACTGGCTTCTAAAAACTTTCTTCCAAAAACCCCATGGCATGTCTGTCTAGGGCTTAGCCACAATCATGGTTTGGAGGGTGTCTACTGTGTTTTTAAGTCTTGGTGGTTTGTTTCTATTAGATGATGATGATTATTTTTTAAATGCTTTTTCTCTCCAACTCTTTCTCTTGGAGGCTTAAGTCTGTGAAATGGGCCAGCTACTTGCTTTAGAAGTTTCTCTAAAGCAACTGACTAGATTGCATTAGTTTAACTCCGTATATTTCTAAATCTGTTTGCAGTTCTTCTTGAGAATTAGTTGATGTATTTAACTGACCCTCTTTTTGCTATTCCTACAACAGATAACTACCCCTCTCCAATGATTGAGTTAACTCCATTGTGAAGGAAGGATTACTGAAACACAAAATAAGCCAACTCTTTTTCTTCTTCACTGGAAGATTGTGCAAATTTAGGATCAGGAGGGCAAAAACAGGAAGTTATTCCTTTCTCCAAACAATGGAGAAAGTTTTATTATTCCTTTTTGTATTCTGAGTCCTCCCACTGAGACAGCGGGGACAAAGAATTAATGGATTCAGAACATTTCTGTCCCCAGCAGCCTAAAACTAATAAAGATACCAGTGCATGCAAAATAGATGTTTGTGCAGGTAAGATTGTCAACCTTGATGCCAACCAAAACCAAGCATTTAATAGTGAGTGCCATACCATGTGCACTAATCAAACAGGTGGCAAGAAAGTAGGGGCAGGCAGGCACAACGCAGGTTATGGATGCAGTAAACACAGTGTCAGACATAAAGATCTCAAGTGCTTATATACAAATGTACAAAGTCTGGGGAACAAACAGGATGAACTTGAACTACGAATACATGAAGGTAAATATGATATAGTTGGAATAACAGAAACTTGGTGGGATGAAACCCATGACTGGAACATACTGGTAGAAGGATACAAACTATTCAAAAAAAACCAAACAAACACCAAACCAGACCCCATAAAAGAGGAGGTGGAGTTGCACTGTATGTAAAGGACCACTATATTGCTACAGAAATGCATGAAACCAAAGATGAAAACCTCCTGGAATGCATATGGGTCAATATAAAAGAAAAAAAGAATGACATGGCCATAGGTGTATATTATAGGCCACCCAATCAAGCGAGATATTGATCTCCTTTTTGCCATCCAAATAACAAAACATATGCAGGAAACATACAACTATAGTAATGGGAGACTTCAATTATCCTGATATCAATTGGAAAATTAATTCTGCACCAAGTGAGAAATCAAATAAGTTCATAACCAACCTAGCTGACAACTTTGTTGACCAAAAGGTAGAGGGTGAAACTAGAGGGACAGCCATACTGGACTTAATTCTTACAAACAGAGAAGTGATAGAGGGAGTTGAAACTGCAGGAACTTGGCTGAGAGTGACCATGTCATAGTAGAATTCAACATAACACAAACACAAGCAACAGAACATAATGACACCAGAGTCTTGGATTTTAAAAGAGCTGACTTCAATAAACTCAGAGAGAACTTGGGAAAGATTTCATGGATGAAAATCCTAAAGGGGAAAACAACTCAAGAGTCTTGGGAAACTCTAAAAAGTATGATCATAGAAGCCCAGACTAGCACAATACCACTGAGAAAGAAAAACAAGAAATCCAAGAAGAAACCAGCATGGCTGCACAAAGATCTCTCTGGCAAATAGAAAGAAAAAAAGGACAAGTACAAAAAATGGAAAGAAAGACATATAACTAAGGCAAAGTATCAGCAGATAGCCAGAATCTGCAAAGACGAAGTCAGGATAGCAAAGGCTCAGAATGAACAAACACTTGCAACAAAAATCAAAGATAATAAAAAAAGTTTCTTCCAACATATAAATAACAAGAAAAAAAATCAAGGAAACAGTCGGTCCACTGAAGAGAGAAGATGGCAAGGAAGTAACAGGCAACAGAGAGAATGCAGAACTGCTTAGCTCATTCTTTACATCCGTCTTCACGCAAAAAGAAACTATAGCTCAACCCACCAAAAACATAACTGTAAAAGACAGACCAGAAATAAAAGTTAAAAAAAGCAAAAAAAATAATAAGAGAACACCTGTCTGATCTTGATGAAAACAAATCACCGGGGCCTGATGAATTACATCCCAGAGTTTTAAAGGAGCTGGCAGAGGTCATCTCAGAACCACTACACCATATCTTTCAAAGATCCTGGAGCACCGGGGAAACTACCAGAGGACTGGAAAAGAGCTGATGTGGTTCCCATCTTCAAAGAAGGAAAAAAAAACAGACCCAGGAAACTATAGACCAATCAGCCTGACATTAATACCCGGGAAGATATTGGAAAAGATAATAAAAAAACAGATCTGCCAACATCTAGAAACAAGTACAGTAATAACTAGCAGTCAGCATGGGTTTTGTTAAAAACAGATCATGCCAAACCAATCTTATTTCATTCTTGGACATAGTGACGAGTAGACCAGCAAAATACTGTGAACATGTGGACAACTGGCTGGCAAACCGTACTCAACAAGTAAGCCTTAATGGGTCTAAGTCTACATGGAGGGAAGTAAGCAGTGGGGTGCCACAAGGTTCTGTTTTAGGCCCAGGACTCTTCAATATCTTCATTAATGACTTAGATGAGGGACTAGAAGGGGAACTTACCAAATTTGCAGATGATACTAAGCTGGCAGGAATAGCTAACACCCAAGAAGATAAGCTCAAGATCCAGATGGATCTTGACAGACTAGAACACTGGGCCCTATCTAACAAAATGAAATTCAATGTAGAGAAAAGTAAAGCCCTACACTTAGGCAAGAAAAACCCAAAGTACACATATAGACTGGGTGAAACCAGGCTCAATAGCAGTAGATGTGAGAGGGATCTTGGAGTCCTAGTTTCTAGGACTAAATATGAGCCAGCTATATATGAGCCAGCAGTGTGCAGCAACAGCCAAAAAAGCCAATGCAATCATAAGCTGTATTAATAGAGGGATACAGTCAAGATCAAGGGAAGTATTAATAGCACTCTATAAAGCCTTAGTAAGACCACACCTAGAGTACTGCATCCAGTTTTGTTCACCATCATAAAAAAGATGTTGAGACTCTAGAAAAAGTACAGAGAACCAGGATGATTAGGTGACTGGAGGCTAAAACATACAACGAACAGTTGCAGGAACTGGGCTTGGCTAGTCTAGTGAAGAGAAGGACCAGGGGAGACATGATAGCAGTCTTCCAATATTTGAGAGGTTGCCATAGAGAGGAGAAAGGGGTCAAGCTATTTTTTAAAGCGCCTGTAGGCCAGACAAAGAATAATGGATGGAAACTGAACAAGGAGAGATTTAACCTGGAAATAAGGAGAAACATTTTGACAGTGAGAACAATCAACCAATGGAACAGAAGTTGCCCTCGGAAATTGTGGGAGCGCCATCACTTGAGACTTTCAAGAAGAGACTGGACTGCCATTTGTCAGAAATGGTGTAGGGTCTCCCGCTTGGGTGGGAGGTTGGACTAGATGACCTATAAGGTCCCTTCCAAATTTGATTATCTGTTATCTGTTTTGGTATCCACTACAAGCCAAAAATTATTTCTGCATTTTTCTTCTTCATAAGGACATAATAGCCCTGGCTGGGTCAGGTTAAAGTCCATCAAAGTCCAGCAGTTTCTTACCATGACCAACTGTGGTCAACCACAGTTGGTCATGGCAAGATTGGTCACCAACCTTTCTGAAGGACTTGGAAGGTGAGCCTGAAGAAAGTACTTCTCTTACAAAAGAAATAAAATTTTTAATCCTACCTATAATAACAGCAGTGAGATTAGCATTTGCACAATGTTGGAAAGGAGATTCGATGCCGACAGATAGTTATCCAAAAGATCTTTGACTGCGCAGAAATAAGCAAACTTTCATTAGAATTAAAAGAGGACAACTCAGTTTATTATACAATATGGGAAAATTGATTCCATTGGATAAACAAAATAAATAATCAAATAAATAGGGAATATAGAATGTAGAATATTATATATATAATCTTCGGGTATTATCCCACGTCATTGTAGTTGTGCTTTTAAAGTTGTAGCAACGTTTTGGCAGAATCTCATCTGCCATCATCAGGCTTCTGTATTGAGTTCGTAATTTACTCTGAGAAGCACAAAGCCGAAGACACAAGCCTGAAGATGATGAATGAGACTTCATCAAAATGTTGCCTAGATACTTCCAAACCAAAAGTGTATATATATGATTCCACCAGACTGTCAATCATTTGGAAACCTGCACTCTCAAATAGAAAGATCTCCATGCCACAAGCCAGGCAAACACCTGGGCAAAAACAGACTCCCTCTGATAGCTCCAACCCAAACACCCCCCCACCAGGCACCCAGGTGAAACTCAGCTTGCTAATGAATAGCAGCTTGCGAATGAAGAGCAGCCGTCCCTTCACATGGAGCCAAGCTGCACTGAAAGCCTCCAACACAAGAACACAGTGTTGCCAGCCAATCAAAGCCACAAAACAGACAGAAGAAACCAGAAACACCAATCAATCAAACTCCAAGTCTAATGAACACAGATCCAGGCTCCCAGCCAATCAGAATGGACCAGCCTCAAATTTGAAACCAGGAACTAACTCTATACAGAAGCCTGATGATGGCAGATGAGATTCTGCTGAAACGTTGCTACAACTTTAACAGAACTACAATGACGTGGGATAATACCCGAAGGAAGCTAAACAGCACATATAAATTGGAAGTATCTAGGCACCGTTTCGATGAAGTCTCATTCATCATCTTCAGGCTTGTTTCTTCAGCTCTGTGCTTCTCAGAGTAATGTGAGCTTGCAGCTGCTTCTTCCTTTTAACTGCTAGTGGGGGGGTGACTTGATTGGGTGGGGGTTTGGCTGTGTTTTGATTGGGTGGGGGGGTGTTCTCACTGGTTGGGGGTTTGGCTGTGTTCTGATTGGTAGGGGGGTTGGCTGTGTTCTGATTGGCTGGGGGTGTGTTCTGTTCAGGTGGGGGCTTGGTTGTGCTCAGATTAGTCTTAGTTGCTGGGGGATTTGAGCTGGTGAGCTGTGATCCTGTTGTTTGGCTTCGCATTCGTGGTTGTGCCACATCTTCATGGTGGGTGTCAGTTCGCTTCTTGTATGGGTCAGAGGGGTTTCAAGCAGACTTCAAACCACACTTACCACACTTCCATGTAGAAAAAAGACTCACACCCACACAGAAGATGAGACATGACCACGGACCAGAAGCCATACCGCAGCTGCACCACTACCCGCTTCAAACCCCTCTGACCCATACAAGAAGCGAACTGATAATACCCGAAGGAAGCTGAACAGCACACATGTAAGTACCCGCGAAAACTTAAAAAAACAAATATATATATATATATATATGTGCTGTTCAGCTTCCTTCGGGTATTATCCCACGTCATTGTAGTGCTTTTAAAGTTGTAGCAACGTTTCAGCAGAATCTCATCTGCCATCATCAGGCTTCTTATATACAGACACAAATAGGAGTAGAAAATATGTATCGGAATAACAATTGAAATACAAGCACTGTCAAAATAGATTGTAATATAACACTTTTATTTTAAATAGTTGTATTGTATTTTGTAGTTTAATGTTTTAATTTTTCAATAATGTTTTTTTTTTAAGTACTTCTCTCCTGCTTTTGTTCTCCTGCAACTGGCATTTGATGGCACGCTGCCCTCAGCTGGAGAAAGCCTGGACTCTCAAGAGAAACAGCCTTTGATAGGACTATCCTCCATCGGCCTCCATGAATTTGTCCAAGATGCTTTGAAGGCCATCAGAGTTGCAATGCCATGTCATAATGAATCTACGGAGTATATCTATTATATCTACATGTTCAAAGCCATCAAGAGAAATTCTTTAACAAGCTGAGATTGAGATGGCATCATAGACATTTCCCCCTCCCAACCCAGATAATTTTTTTTAGGAAAAGTAGAATGTGTTATTACATTCAGTCAGTCACTCTTTTTTTTGTTGGGTCCCAATATCCACATGTCATATTTATTTTAATTGCATAAAGTAAAGGTCAAGGTTCCCCTTGCACATGCATGCTTGTTGTTTCTGGCTCTAGGGGGACGGTGCTCATCTCCGTTACAAAGCCAAACAGCCAGCATTGTCTGAAGACGTCTCCATGGCCATGTGTCCGGCATGACTAAACGCCAAAGGTGCACAGAACGCTTTTCCCTTCCCACCAAAGGGGTCCCTATTTTTCTATTTGCTTTTTTACATGCTTTCGAATTGATAGGTTAGCAGAAGCTGGGACAAGTAATGGGAGCTCACTCCCTTACGTAGTGTTAGGGATTCGAACCACCAAACTGCCGACCTTTCTGATCGACAAGCTCAGCATCTTAGCCACTGAGCAACTGTGCCCCTTGTTTTTGTTTTTTTTTTGCATAAATGGGTTTAAGTTGTTTAATGGCTCGAGTTCTCTTGACTATGAAAGGTGGAGGCCCCTGTAAGTCAGATCCAACTGGATGCAACCGTGCAGTTTTCATAGTCATAATTGTTATGATATGTGCAGAATAACCCTTGAGTAACAAGGATATGCACATGGAAATGATTCCTGATAATAATGTGAACTGGTTTTCCATACATTCTTCCAAGATGTTCTTCAATTCCCTGGAATTTCCTAGGAATTTTTCATCTCAGTGCAAACCAGGTCAGGCCCTGAGAGAGTAACTATTAGCCCTTTCCAGTGGAAGCCTTGGAGAAAAGCAAAGTCACATTTTACCAGTAGGGACATGTGACCACACCCAGCAGATGTTGGCTGATCAGCAGAAGCGAAACCGGGGTTTGCTCAGAGCTGCAAATGAAATCATCATCACCTTAAAAAGCAGTAGCAAAAATGGCTAAAGAAATGACAAGAAAATGCCCATAAAATAATCAGGACTCAAACTTGACCTGAAGATTTATTTCTGTCAGCTTCTTCCTGTTTTTTTGACGATTGTCCTTCTTGATGGAGGCTTCTGCAAAACCCTCTCTGCTATTTTTTAAAACCAAGGTTACGATTTTAACACGTCCTTTGTTTGCAGTGGGTTCCTACTGTTTCAATTCTTTAATCTGATGATGTATACAACCACTCCATAGATTGATGATGATGATGATGGGAGCCCGTTCCATTGTTTTTATTAGGCATGCCACTCAAGATTCCTCTAGTCTAGGAGAAAGAAGAATCGAATCAAATCAAAGCTTTGTCTTAGGCGTGGGGCTAAAAAGGAGGCAGGCACTGAAGGAAGGTTTAAGCAGATGCTTTCAGACTTGCTCCGGCCTTTGGTTGCCATGGAAACTTGCAGCTCGACTGTTGCAAGGCCCACCGGTTGCTTTTTTCCCTGCCAGACCTGCATCTCGCTCTTTTCAAAGACCCCCCCCCCCCAATCTAAGCACTTGGGGGGGGGGTTCTGGCTGGGTGCCTCTCACCCCCAGACTTTGGGCTCAGCCCAGAGCTTTTGCCAGTGATGGGGAAAATTGGATTTCTCTGAGCTCTGAGCACCTCCTCGTGGCCCTAGGCAGCAATGCACTCAACTTCCTTCAATTTCAAGCTAAAAATAGCTAATAGACTAGTGAAATAGAAAATAAGTTTGTAGAATTGAACATGTGAAGAAGAGGAGCGTTATAATAATAGAGATATCATGTATATTAACAAGATAAGTATCAGCTTTGGAAGCCATATTGAGACCAGATGCTCCCACGTTGCCACATTTTGAACCTGGGAAAATGGGAGGGGGGAATTTCTTGGAGTGTATGTAGATAGACATAATTGCATTCTTTTTCTAATTCAAGGTCATGTTATTTGTGCATAAGTGAGGGGAAGTCTTAAGTTGGGATAGATGGTGTTTGGGGCATGTGATGTGATGATGGGTGAAGGGGAATGGATTTGTAGTTTTTTAGTTATTGCAAGGAAGCCAGGAACTTTCAGATTCGGGAATCCCTAGTTGTGCCAGTTTACTATCCAAATAAAAAGAACTTTTGAGAAGATGTCTGTCTTGGAGTTATTGGTTGGAGTGGAGGTTTTCTGGAATGCTAACAATAAGAGTAAGATAAAAATAGAGAATTAATACAAAAATAATGAACATTGGTGAAAAATTTAATTGTTACTGCACAAGATATTTGTACCCAAACGACACACTGTTAAATGGAACATGAATTGTATATATTCTAACATCTTTGGGATGTTTTTAAATTGCTCTTTATGGGACAAAACCTGGGTGCCACTCAGAGTTGGGTGGTACCCAGAGTTGGGTGTGATTCGCGGTGACCCTGGGTGGGGTAGCAGCCATAACAGTGTGATCAAAGCATGCTTTTACATGGTGGCCATACTGACTTTTCTGGCCCCTTTTGCAGACCTTGCTGTTGCAATTGGAGCAGCCTATAAACCAAGCACATAACAAAATAAATAATGAAGTCATATTTAGGGAGAAGACTTTGCTTGCCACAGTGTAAAAAAGACATTGAGACTCTAGAAAGAGTGCAGAGAAGAGCAACAAAGAGGATTAGGGGACTGGAGGCTGAAACATATGAAGACGGTTGCAGGAACTGGATATGTCTAGTCTAGTGAAAAGAAGGACTAGGGGAGACATGATAGTAGTGTTCCAGTATCTCAGGGGCTGCCCCAAAGAAGAGGGAGTCAAGCTAATCTCCAAAGCAACTGAGGGAAGGACAAGAAGCAATGGATGGAAACTAATCAAGCAGAGAAGCAACCTAGAACTAAAGAGAAATTTCCTGATAGTCAGGACCATTAATCAGTGGAACAACTTGCCTCTAGAAGGTGCTCCTACACAGGAGGCTTTTAAGAAGAGACTGGATAACCATTTGTCTGAAATGTTATAGGCTTTCCTGCCTGAGCAGGGGGTTGGACCAGAAGACCTCTAAGGTCCCTTCCAATTCTGTTATTCTGTATTCTGCATCCAATCATTGTCATGGCCAAAGTCACATAATGGGTTAATTCAAATAACTCTGTTTCAGGTGCCACCCATGCAGATGGCAAAGAACTGGAATCCTATAATTGCATTGGCTGGACCTCAGAGGGAATCTGTTTCAAATTAACTGACATTTCCCAACTCTTTTCAAAGGCATGTACAATGCTGCATAATAATCCAAGTAGGAAATGACTGAAGTGTGAATAAATATTTGGGCAAGGCTGACAGTTTCGGAACCCAGTTTATATGTTTGGCTCTGTGTTGGTTGAGGCTTCACACACACACACACACACACACACACACACACACACCCCTACCTCTTTTCTTTTAACTGTTTTATGTAAGTTTATTTAGTGATAGTGGCCTTATTAGCCATCCAGAGTTATTTAACTCACATGGAGATCCTATGTAAATTTGCAGAATGATTTCATAAATAGCATCCTGAGAGGATGAAAAGCATGGCAAACTCGTGAACTCACTGAGCCTTGTTGCAAGGATGGCCCATGAGAACCTCAGGCCAATAGGCACCTGAGCATTTGGGGCAAAAAGATGCAACTCCTTCCCATTCAAGATGGACCCCTCTTAACTCAAAGCAGATAAACCAACCACACCTAATCTCTCTGTCTTGTCTGGATTGAGCCTCAGTTTGCTAGCCTTCTTCTAAGCCAGGGGTGTCAAACTCCATTCCTTCAAGGGCTGCATCAGGGTTGTGTTTAATCTTGGGGGAGGGGAAAGGCATGGTCAGGGAGCATGGCCAACTTGATATTGGGGGCACCTATGTTGGCCAAGCGCTAAAAGGCAGGAAGTCCCTCAGACCCTCCCTCACTCTCATTATAATCTCCCTTCCTTCCTTCCTTCCTTCCTTCCTTCCTTCCTTCCTTCCTTCCTCCCTCCCTCCCTCCCTCCCTCCTTTCCTTCCTTCTTTACGTACTTTTCTTCTTTTTCCTTCTCTCTTCCTTCTCCTTTCTTCTTCCTTCCCCTCTTTCCTACTTTTTCCTTCCTTCCTCTCTTCCCATCTTCCCATCTTTTTCTTTCCTCTTTCCCTTTCTTCTTCATGTCCCTTCTTGCATGCTCAAAGGCAAAAGGGGAAGCATTTCTCCTTTTGCTTATTTTTGTTTGTTTTGCTAGCCCTCTGCCAGTGAAAACAGAGCGGCATGAGCCCCTCCCGAGCTCCATTTTTGCTGGCAGAAGCCCTGCGGGCTGATCCTTTGCTGTTTCCAGGCGGGATGGAAGCACCCTGCAGGCTGGATCCAGCCCCTGGGCCTTGAGTTTGACACCTCTGATCTAAAGGCCCGGTCCCACTGGCCGACGGATGCAAAACGTATTCATAAAGGACACAGCGGATGAGCAAAATTTCAAGGGTGGCTCCATCCATTGTCATCCGCTCCAAAAAGTGGCAAAAATTTGCATAAACAGAACGGAAAAGAAAGGAAAAGAACGGACGTGGGTAGTATGTAGCGGGGATGTAAAACGGATGTTCATAGGAAGCCTAGCGGATGTATATCGGATGCAAACCGTTCACTGCTCATCCTTTCTATTGCCGTGCTACTAACGCTGTGTAGATGTTCCATGTACCTTTTGTTTCCTCCCTCTTTCCATTTTCAGCTGCAGCGGATGTGAGTTGAGGGGATAACCAGAGGATGCAGAGAGGATACAGTGGACATTTAACAGATGATAAATGGACATAGAACATTTGTTGCTCGTATGTCACGGATTTACATTGTACACAGCGGAAAGTTCATCCGTTCACAAAGTTTTGTGCAGCTCAAAACTTCTTGGGCGGATGAAATCTCAGTGGACGGATGCTCAAGGGATAGAGCGTATGAAACACGTATGCAGTGAGTACACAACGGATGCATCACGTTTTCCAACGTTTTTTAACGTTTTACATCCTCTTTGCATCCGTTGGTGCAGTGGGACATGGGCTTAAGCAGTGCTTCTGTAAAATAGGGGTCTCCAAGGGATGCTTCATATCTTAAAGTTGTTGAGGTTGAGATAGATTGATAAGGTCTTTCCATTGTTAAAGGCAGTGGGTTGAGGGACATCTACAGGACAATGGTGCCATTTTCAGACCCTGGTGGCATATGAGTCTGTAGAGATTCTCAGTCCTCTAGGTCATGGTTGTCCCAAAGGTGCTTTTTTCAGGAGGCAACTGGACTTTCTTGTTTTTTATTTGATGAGGTTTCGCTTCTCATCTAAGAAGCTTCTTCAGTTCTGACAGAATGGTGGGGGAATGGAAGGATTTATCCTCTTGGCAGACAGCTGGTCATTTGCATTCTTTCGAGGGTTGTTGAAGCACTTGTAAATTTATCTGTGTCCTCAGGGTCACCTGAGTAGTGATCCTGGTTCCTGTAGTCTGCAATTTTTCCTCTGGAAATCCATTTCTCCTCCCCCACCATTCAAAGGTGGCATATGGCATAGGTGGCCATATTCAAATCACCAGATGTGTACCAGATGAATCTTTAGATCTTTTACTTAAAAAAGGATTTTCCCTCTTGTTATTCTATACTAATAATCATCACCCACGTTAATAACATATTTCAGGGAGTCACCTACTGTGGGTTGGCTGAAGAACAAAATTGGACAGCTAGAGATAAATTTAAGGACCGCTGCTTGCTCCCTGGTTGAGCATTTAATTATTGGTTTGGGTTCCTTCCATTTTGTGATTCAGGGATTTGAACTTCAATTCCTTGTCCATCCGGATCCTTGTTGTCCTGTTCTTCCTCCTCTTCCGTAACTAAGATGGAACTAAAACTCACCATCTCCTGGTGATTGCCCCAAAATCTCCCAGCTGATTTTCATGCCTAAGGTGGGACTAGAACTCACCATTTTCTGATTTCTAGGCTGGAGCAATTTGTAAATGCTTGTCTCACTGACATGAAGTCCATTCATCATCGCACCTTAACTTTCTTGCATGGCATTACTCATCAACCCCACTGGGAAACAGATGAGAGAAATGTTACACCAGGTTTCTGGATGCCTTGTCTAGTCTCAAAACCAAATCAGGACAACCCATTTTGCCCAACCTAAGTGAGACCATGTAGGCCAAAGTTTTTGTTGTTGTTGTTGTTTTCAATACAGCAGATCATAAGTTGAGGATACCAAAATGTTGGAGTTGCAGCATTGAGCTTGATGGAGAGGAAAAAGATGAGACAACTGAGCTGGATTCCTGTTAGGTTTCCAGAACTCCTTGATGTCCAGGCCCGGCTGGTTTTGTGGTCATCCACATCCTCTTTTTAGACTGTTACTGTCACTCAGGAAATGTGCCACTCTGTCTTGAGGGATGCTTCACTGAAACACAGAAATAAAGGTGTGTGTGTTCTGCTCTTCTGTTCTTTATTTTTTATTTAGTTTACTTTATCAAGCATGTATGAGAAAACAAGTACAAGTATGAACATAATATATACACATATAAGTATAAACAGGTGTAAGTATATACATAATAATTGAGTCCGAATAAATGGGAACAGTGGGACAGGGATGGTAGGCATGCTGGTGTGCTTACTGTATGCACGCCCCCTTACAGACCTCTTAGGAATGGAGTGAGGTCCAAGGTAGACAATTTAAGATTAAAGTTTTGGGGGTTTGAGGATGTAACAACAGAGTCAGGTAGTGAGTTCCAGGTGCTGACCACTCTGTTGCTGAAGTCGTATTTTCTGCAACTGAGTTTGGAGTGGTTTACTTTGAGTTTGTATCTATTGTTTGCCCATGTGAGTTTCCGCCTATCTTTTATTACACTTGGATTAAGTCCGGCCACCAGCCTCAATGTACAGTATTTATTAACTCAGCAGGAGTTCTCATCTTTCACTACTTTAAAAGCCAGAAAGCTGATTACTTTGCTTGGTGGGGAAGGGAAGGGATGAAAGGTAGATTTTGAAAAACCAACATTGTCTCTCTCTGTTTGTTGCAAAAGCATTTTCTCAGCAATGTGCAAAAATAGAGTTTGGAGTTGCATAGTACTGTAACAGTCATGCTGATTTGGTAATATGAATATAAATTGACTCAGTGAAGGTTCTGGAGATGATGAGCTCATAGGCTGGGTTTGTGTAACAGCGAGTTTAGGCCGCTTACAAAAATGATGGGTTATTTTTTTCTTCAAAATTTGGAAATGCTCTGAGAAGCTGGAGTAATGAAGAAATCTGTGGGACCTCAATATATTTAATGTAGTTCTACAGAGGGATTATTGAGACTGTCATCTGCACCTCTATAACTGTCTGGTTTGGTTCTGCAACCCAATAGACAGAAAGTAATTAGGACTGCAGAAAAAACAATTATTACAAACCTGCCTTCAATTGAGGACCTGTATACTGCATGAGTCAAAAAGAGGGCTGTGAAAATATCTACAGACCCCTCATATCCTGGACATAAACTGTTTCAACTCCTACCTTCAAAACAATGCTATAGGGCACTGCACATCAGAACAATTAGACACAAGGAGAGTTTTTCTTTGAAAGGCATCTGCCTAACAAATAATTCCCTCAGCACTGTCCAACTATTTACAAAGTCTGCACTACTATTACTATTCATCTTCTCATCCCTCCTTATCACCCATCTCCTCCCAGTTCTGACTGTATGGCTGTAACCTTGTTGCTTGCATCCTAACTATTTTTATTTATTGTTTTCTAGTATGATTTGATTGTTTATTGTATCCTATGACTATTATTAAGTGTTGTACCTTATGATTCTCAACCTGAGGAATGTATCTTTTCTTCTATGTACACTGAGAGCATTTGCACCAAGACAAATTCCCTGTATGTCCAATCACACTTGGCCAATAAAGAATGATATTCTATTCTAAAAAGCTGAGATCTCCTTCTCGGTGGTTTGTGGCCTCCTCACAGGTGCCAATTCACAACCTGAAGCCCCTTGCACAAAAAGGAAGGGCAATTTGTGATTCAATCCTGTTCACACAACTTAGTATACCCCAACAAAGAAATCACATTGTTGTTTAACTGCAACACACCTGGCTAGCGTTGGAACAACACACTTTCTAAGAGTCCTACAATATATATATTTTTAAAGAAAGTATTTCCAAAACTAGGCAGTGGTGCCCCTGAAATTTATTGCTGTTCAGAAGTGGTAGTCAGCCCCACAGCTCACTTGTACCAATTACCAGCTAGTCCTTAACTTACAACCAGCCTCCCCAGAGCTACTTGTGATTTTGTTTCTGAAGTTCTGAAGGCACCCCAATCTCTGTGGTCATGGGAGCACATTTTGGCCTTTTTCAGTGATTTGCAGTCATGTGAATCTTGATTTTCAAGCCTTTTTGTTGGAAACCAGCATCAGTTTTTTCTTGCATAAAAACACCAGGTGGCTAAAATGGCTTCATTTAACAATTATAATTCAGCTCAATTATGGTGGTAAGTCAAGGAGAAACTTGCCTCCAGAAATGTAAATGCTCCAGCACTGGAAGTTTTTAAGAAGAGATTGGATAACCATTTGTCTGAAATGGTATAGGGTTTCCAGCATAAGCAGGGGGTTAGACTAGAAGACCTCCAAGGTCCCTTCCAACTATTCTCTTCTCTCTTTTCTCTTCTATCCTTTTCTCTCTCCTCTCTCCATCCTCTCCTCTTCTCTTCATCTGTGTCCTGAAAGTGAGCATGAAAGCCAGAACCCTGAGGAAGAATGCTCGAGACTTAGTTGAATGTAACTTAAGAAGATATTTGTCCAAAGGCCAATACGATAATACTGATTTTACAAAGATAAACAATCCTGCAAGATACAGAATGAAGCTCTGAGCCTCTGGGCTTGTTGGCACCAGTGATGGTCTTCAAATCTTGTCTCTTGACTCGTGCAGAGAAGTGCCTAGGTCTGCGACCTGGACATGCAAAGGATTCCTATACCTCTGGCTGCCAAACCACTTAATCGAAACCACTTCTAAACTGGGTGCCATCCGGGAACGGCTGAGGATATCACAAGTCACTAATTGCAGGCTCCCACTGTGATCCAAGAGCACACTTCTGCTAATGGAAGAGTTTATCCCTTGTTTCTCTGCATGATTTTCTGTTCTATCAAGGAGCCTCCGTTGCGAGGGGTTGGGGTGGATAATTTAGAGGCCTCTCCATCAATGGAGCTTTCAGGCAGTTTCAAGGCCAAACGAAGCAGCCAATTCAGTCCTGGGGAAGCGGGGGTGGGGGTGGGGTGGGTGTCAAGCAACCTATTTCCAGAGGTGAACTTTGGTACTGAAACACAAACTTGCTCAATTCCTGGAGCATATTACAAGAAGCAAAAATTACTTGAGCCTTCTAGTGAAGGATGTTAAGAGTTTGCAGCAGACATTCAAATCCAGAAAGCACACACAGATGACTGATTCAGCAGGATTCATTAACTTCTTTATATACATATAAGGTGCAAGTAAATGTTCAATACCAATGTAGGTTCTTCCAACATGGTAGAGTTACAGGCAAAAACACAGGCAGATGAGAGAACAGCAGAGAACAGTTTCAGTTTCAACTCAGCAGTGGCTGACAAGACTCAGAGCTTAATATAGAGCCATGCCCAGGCTCCTTCTAGTTTCAGTTTCCAAACAGCCCTCATTGGCTGACTTAGTTGCTATGCCTATTTGTTGGCTGACTTTGTTACCATGCCTCTTCCAGTTCATGAATATTCTGACAAAGGACTCCACTTCCTCTAACATTTGTCTTCCCAAAACTGCTTTGTCATCCTAGCTGAGAAGTCAGAGGAACCTTAGCAGCTGCCTGAGACTCAAAGCAAGTCTTTTCCAATCCAGACTCTCAAAAGTTTTCTTTAACAAGATTTATTAAGGAGAAAGAAATGGGGCTGCAAGCATTTCAGCAACCAAACTATTTCTCCTTTGGAACCAACCAATACTTCCCCCTGTACATGAGATTGTAGATGCTTATTTTCCAACTGGCTTTCATTAATCTAGTGAGGAAGCTTCCAGCTGATCTACTAATAATGGGGAAGTTTGGAGCTGGCTGTTTACAGAAATGTCTTCACAATCTTTATCCACCTGGAGTCTACACAGGTATATTGTATGCAATGTAAAAACTGAAGGAAGTGATTGCAAGGGGAAAACCCTCTTCCCTTCCTGCCTGTCCTGGCTGGGGAATTCTGGGAGTCGAAGTCCACACTTCTGAAAGATGCCAAGGTTGAGAAACACCATTTTCCTGCTTCTCCCATGAGTAAAGAGGCCTTGAGGGAAACTTGGGATGTGAGGCAGGCAATGTAGGGGAAGAAATGGGAAAACCGCCAATTAAGAGTTATTGCAGGAGTCAGCTATGATCTACCTATTTAACTGAGATGGTGCAGTGGTTAGAGTGCAGTACTGCGGGTTACTGCTGCTATCTGCCGCCTGCCTGCAATTTGGCAGTTTGAATCTCACCAGTCTGCAGATTGACTCAGCCTTCCATCCTTCTGAGGTCGGTAAAACGAGGACCCAGATTGTTGGGGGCAAGAGGTTGACTCTGTAAACTGCTTAGAGAGGCCTGGAAAGCAAAGTGAAGCAGCATATAAGTCTAAGTGCCATTGCTATTGCTAACTATCTACCCTTCACCCACCCACCCACCTATTCATCTCTGCTTCCTTCCTTCCCAGTCAAAAACAGAAGAACAGCTTAAAGAGGAGAATTGAGTTCCGACAGAATCAGAGCAAAATTAAGGATGTTTTTCTTCCTTTCCCCAAGAAAAAGTCATTTATTTAAAGGTAATAGAGCAAAACATCTGTATAATATCCAGTTTGAAGATCATCAAGGACCCACCCCAGTTGACTCAGTCATATTGCCATCCAGAGGGAATGAGTTCCCTCTGTATATGGACAGATTAATCATCCATGGGAAATAGAGTTCTGTTATGGAAACTATGGATTTATCCTTGGAAAAGATGAACTAAGATAAGGAACATGGGATGTGGTTGATGCCAGCGATGGATGGATAACCTTCTGCAGATGTAGTGGGAGATCCACCACCTTACAATACATAAACCCTGTCATTTAGCTTTCTGATCCATGCATTAGATTGCTCCTGTTGTTACCCTCAATGTGCACCACAATGTTTTTCTGTTCTACACAAACAAGGATTCAAGGCTACGGTTAAAGCACATCTGTTGCACATTAGGAAATGCCAGTGTCTTTGTTAACCTAAGGGAGTGCCAAGCTTAGATCACAAATACTTCCAAGAGATGACCAAAGATGGAGATTCAAGACAGTCTGAATTTAGGACTGTTAGTGGCAAAGAGAAGGGTGGCTCCACATTTGTTTTTTTTCTTCAATAAAACTCTAATTATGGACCAGGCCAGTAATAACAGAGTAGAGACTTTTGGTCCTGACCACAGCTGGAACAACACAATTTTGGTGGAGCTACAAGATCCACAGGAGGACAAGTTGGCATTGAAATGCATTTCATCAGACATATATATATATATATATATATATGTTTTTTTAAGTTATCGCGGGTACTTACATGTGTGCTGTTCAGCTTCCTTCGGGTATTATCCCACGTCATTGTACTTGTGCTTTTAAAGTTGTAGCAACGTTTCAGCAGAATCTCATCTGCCATCATCAGGCTTCTGTATTGAGTTCATCTGTGAGTCAGGCTATCATAGCCGTTTCAGTTTTAAATTCAGTTTTAAATTTTAAATTAAAATTCAGTTTTAATTTAAAACTGAAACAGCAGTGATAGCCTGACTCACAGACGAACTCAATACAGAAGCCTGATGATGGCAGATGAGATTCTGCCGAAACGTTGCTACAACTTTAAAAGTACAGCTACAATGACGTGGGATAATACCCGAAGGAAGCTGAACAGCATACATGTAAGTACCCGTGAAAACTTAAGAAAATATATATATGCAGCATTAATTCTTCACTGATGTGAACCTATAAATGCCCACACATGTCTCTGCATGCATGAAGAATGTGATTTCAAAACGAGGCCAATAATGCTCCAGAGAGGATTTCATGCCATGTTGCACGTAAAGAATAGAAAGGAAAAGTTGAGATTCAAGCAAAAGAGCCAAAAATTCAATCTCTTAAATGCAGCAGAGCTGAAGAAGCTTCTTGGATGAGAAGCAAAACATCTTCAAAGAAAAGCAAGAAGTCCAGTTGCTTCTTGAAAAAAGCACCTTTGGTACAACAATGAGCTGGATGACTGAGAATCTCCAGAGATCAATATTGTACGGTAACTATTCTTACAACCCATCTTGTAACAAAAGATGGGAGCCCCAATTTGGTGTTCCATGATGTAAGTTAGCTGTGGATACCTTTCAAGCAAGCTTAGGAAGTGCCATTCATCTAAGGTGAGCTACCTGCATCTCCAGTTAACCCTACATGGACATGTCCAGAGGTGATATTCAGCAGGTTCTGACCAATTCTGGAGAACTGGTAGTGGAAATTTTGACTAGTTCGCAGAACTGGCAAATCCCACCTCTGACTGGCCCTACCTCCATCTATCCTCTACCTCCCATTGATTCCCAGCTGATCGGCTGGGTCTTCTTTGGTTGCCCTGCACAGGAGAACAGAGCTGGAAAGCAGGTTAGTGGGTTGGGGAGGGAATGGGATTTTGCAGTAGCCTTTCCCTGCCACGCCCACCAAGCCACACCCACAGAACTGGTAGTAAAAAAAATTGGATCCCATCACTGGACTTGTCCATCCTCATAAGGAGAATTACATCACGTATTCTTTCATACTGCTGGAATTTATGGATGGACAATTTCAATAGGTGTCACAACCTGTTTGCAGATTTCAGGTTGAACTGTGGAGTTGGTGTGCTTTCTGAGCTCGGGTGTTGGCTGGTAGACATTGCATTGCCTAAACTAAGTAACCTTATTCACACTGATGATGTTGTTACCTAGTTGGGTAATGACATGTCTGTAAGCCACCAGACAAATACAGAGAACACCAAGAATTCCACTGCTTGCAAATTTGCATGACCAAAGTCTTAAAGTTGTTGCATTGCACAACGTTTTTGGGTTATCTTTTATTGTACTTCTTGCTCCCCATATCCTCAAGGTCCCAGAACATTTTAGTGGGTTGAGTTAGAATAATATGGTTTGGGGAATGAGTCTCTGATAGCCATCTGCCATCACCTTTCCCTCCCACTCTTTTCCTGGTGAACATTCAGCTGGGAATGTTAACATAATGGCTAGCGGTTCTCTGTTTATCCTACCGCTTTCAAATGCCTGGAAATGTTTTAAGTACAGCAATTTGATTTGTCTAGTGGGATGTGTTTCTTCCTCCCTTCCTTTCTTTGAGTTTATTTTCTTAATGATTTATTTTCTTCAATGAAAATAATTTGAACCACAATGGTCATGATCCACTAAAAGCAATGCTTCTTCGTTCTTGGAGAACTTGAAGTTGTCACATCTGTGGCTTGTGGTCATAAGCATTCTGAGTTTGCGGACTCCCTTAACTGCTTTGTTTGTGAATAGGAATTTCAGTCTGGCAAACAGGCCCTGCTCTAACCACCAGGCTCCACAATCTTCTTAGCACTGTAGGCAGGAGCTTGGGAACAAGTGCTTTTCTAGGAGGCTGAACCCCTTCTTTTTAACTCTTTCCTTCTTTTCTTTAAAATCTAGGCTTATAAGATTAGTGGTGGACACAGTCAGGATCTGTACCATTAGAAATAACAAATAATCGTTTGGAAAAAAAAATTCCTGGTTGTAGAAGGAATTGCTACAGTGGTCTTGTCTTTAAACTTCCCCTAACTTGACCTGGATCTTCTGTGAAAGGATGCTTTGTCTTTGCCAATCTTCCCATTTTTTGAGATTGTAGATCTGCTTCTGAATGCTGTAATGTACAGAGAGTCAACTGAACATACCAAGTTAATCTAAAATGAGACTGATTGTGAGTCCAAATATTCCTGGAATCCACACAGCCATTATCTTAGCTCAACCTAATATGTTGAACTAAATCAAAATATTAAGGAATAATATAATTTATTTGCCTGGGTATAGCGTGTAGGTAAAAGGTCTCCAAACTTGGCAACTTTAAGACTTGTGAACTTCATAGCTAGCTGAGACATTCTGGGAGTTAGCACTTAGCATTTAGACTTATACACCACTTCACGGTGCTTTAGAGCACTATCTAAAGCCCATGTCACACTGAACCAACGGATGCAAAGAGGATGTAAAACGGACAAAAAACCTTGCCATCCGTTGGAAAACGCGATGTACTCACTGCCTCCGTTTGGCTTCCTCTCTATCCGTCCAGCATCCGTTTATGGACGTTTAATCCGCTCCAAAAGTTTTGGGCTGCCCAAAACTTTTGTGCGGAAAATGTATCCAGTTCGTCCGTTCTGCATCCGCTACGCATCCGCCAGGCATCCGTTACGCATCCGTTACGCATCTGTTATATCCGCTAGGCATCCGCTGCGCATCTGCACAACTCGCATCCGCCCAGACGCAGGAAGGAAGCGGAACGGACGCGGAACGGATGCAGAACGGATACCTAGCGGATGCAGAATGGAAACAAAGCGTTTAAAACGGAAAAAAAGTTCGCAGAGGGGACCTATATCGGATATTAAGGATGTCTAGAGGATGCCTAGAGGATGCCTAGAGGATGCCTAGCGGAAAACCTATACTGCCTATAAAAAGGGGGAGCAACTCGCCTGCATCTCACTTTCAGAACAGCAGCCCAGCGGTGCAGACCTTTGCAGCCTTCATCTGACTCTTCCTCTTCCACAGCATCCGGTCATGTCCACCGTGGATTGTGACAAAGTCCTTTCGGCAGCCACCATCCTTCTGCAACAGTGCAAAACCATCTACAGGCTCTGTGAACTCTACTGCGAGAAGAAAAGGAGCCACCCAAAAAGAGTCTGGATCCAAAGATGGTTCGCCAGAAGAGCAGAGGACAGACTGTACAACAAGCTGATGGTGGAGCTCAGGAGCGAAGACACTCGGGCATTCCAGAACTTCATGAGGATGCCTCCAGCCATGTTTGACGAAGTTGTGCAGCGCCTGACACCCAGGTTGACCAAGGCAAACACCAGCTTCCGGCCCAGCCTGGAACCTGGGCTCAAGGTGGCACTCACTCTGCGCCACCTGGCCTCAGGGACCTCCTACAGGAGCATGCAGTACGGCTGGAGGGTGCCATCCAACACCATCAGCATTGTGGTCAGAGAAGTGGTGCAGGCCATCATTGAAGAATACAAGGAGGAGCTCCTCCAGTACACCTCCACTGAAGAAGGCTGGAAGAAAGTTGCAGAGCAGTGGTATCAGAAGTGGAACTTACCACACACCGTTGGAGCCATAGATGGCAAGCACGTGGCCTGCAAAGCTCCACCCAACTCAGGGTCCACTTATTTCAACTCCAAGGGCTTCTTCAGCATCATCCTCTTCGCCATGGTCGATGCTGACTACAAGTTCATGTACATCGATGCTTCAGGCAACGGCTCATCTTCAGATGTCCAGGTATACAACGCCAGTCACCTCAAGGAGGAGCTGGAAGGCAACCTCATCGTGGGCTTCCCAGATCCAGAACCCCTGCCCAACGACACACAAGATGTGCCCTACTTCATCGTGGGGGATGACGCCTTCTCCCTCACAACCTACCTCATGAAGCCCAACACCTCCAGACTCCTCACCTGTGAAGAGAGGATCTTCAACTACAGGCTGTCCAGGGCAAGGCGGGTGGTGGAGAACGCCTTTGGCATCCTGGCCAACAGGTTCCAGGTACTTCTCACCACCATGCAGCATTGCCCAGAGACTGTGAGGAGGATCATGGAAACTTGCTGCATCCTGCACAATCTCATGCGCACCCGCTACCCAGTCTTGCAGAACAGGCTCGTGGACCTCCAGCAAGGCAATGGGGACATGGAGCCTGGGGAATGGAGGCAAGGGTGAAACCTGATCGACACTGAGGATGTGCAAGGCCCCAACAGAGCCTCACATGAAGCGAAGAAGCAGCGCAACCTCCTGAGACAATGGCGCAACTCCCCAGCTGGAGCAGTGGAGTGGCAAGACAGGATGGTAGATGCTTAATGGATGCTTCCTGCAGCCTGTCTCATCACACGGATGAGATTGGGCCATGTATGTTTGGTTGGCCTACAATGAACAGGGCATTTAATAAAGAGTTGTGTTTGTGTTGACATGTGTGGATAATTATTACATTATTATTGATAATAAAGGGACGTAGGTGTGGCACCTGGCAGGGTGGACCATACAGTCCCACTATGCTTGCACTGGAGGTTTATCTATCCCACTGCTATCCTAACCCATCCCACAGCTATTACCCATCCCACAGGTATCCTAACCCATCCCAAAGCTATCCTTACCCATCCCACAAGCATGCAAAGGCTTAAACCATTTCTAAAAGTTTCCAGCAAGACTTTATTAAAAAAAAGAAATGAAGCAAGTGTGTGAATCAAAAATAGACTTTATTAACAAGAAGCTATAAAACAAAAATGAGTCTCTGGCACTCCTCTTGGTCGCTCAGTCTCAGGGGTGAAGGGTGCAGGTGCTGTGGAGGTGGCTGGTGCTGGAGTGCTTGTCATCAGCTCCTCCAGAAGCAGAAGCAGCAGAAGTGCCAGCCCCAGAAGAGCGAGCCCATGCTGCAGAAGCCCCAGCAGAACCAGAGTGAGGGCCAGGGGGCGGGATGGTAGCCCTGTCCCTCTTGCCAGGGCTGGCAGCAGATGGCTGAGGCTTGCTGTGCTTCAGCATGGTTGTGGGGTTGCTGGCTGGCAGGGAGGCTGGCAGGAACCAAGGCTGGCAGGAAGGCTGGCACCAAGGCAGGCATCAAGGCTGGCAGGGAGGCAGGCACCAAGGCTGGCAGGAAGGCTGGCAGGGAGGCAGGCACCAAGGCTGGCAGGAAGGCTGGCAGGCAGGCATGTAGGCAGGCAGGCACCAAGGCTGACAGGAAGGCTGGCAGGGAGGCAGGCACCAAGGCTGGCAGGCATGCAGGCACCAAGGCTGGCAAGCAGACATGAACCAAGGCTGGCAGGCAGGCTGGCAGCAAGGCTGGCAGGGAGGGTGGCAGCAAGGCTGGTAGCAAGGCTGGCAGGCAGACATGCAGGCAGGGCAGGCAAGGCAGCCAATCCGTCCGGCAGCAGGTCTTTCCTCTGAATGGCGACCTGCTTCCGAGCTGTTTCCATTATATGCGCGGGGCTGACACAATGCATCCCCCCCGCATGCGCAATTAACGCCAGGCATCCATTAGGCTTCCGCTGTGCATCCACTGTGCATCCGCTGTGCATCCGCTTCATCCGTTCAGCGTCCTCTGTGCATCCGCTGTATCTGTTCCGCGTCCGCTTTGCTGAGGTCCCCCGGAAGCCTAGCGGACGCGCCATCCACTCCCATCTGCTTCCATCCGCTGGGCTTCCGTTCCGCATCCGCTTTGTATCCGCCCTGCGTCCTCCCCGCTTCCGTGTTATCCGCTCCGGTTATGCAAAGTTTTGCCCCTTTTGAGAGCGGATAACAACGGATGGAACATTTTGCTCGTCCGCTGTGTCCTTTTTGCATCCGTTGGGCAGTGTGACATGGGCTTAAGCAGTTTACAGAGTCAATCTATTGACCTCAACAAGCTGGGTCCTCATTTTACTGACCACAGAAGGATGGAAGGCTGAGTCAACCTTAAACTGGCCAGGATCAAATCTTGGAGGCAGTGGGCAGAGATTATTTTTTCCTTATTGTATTTTTCTCCCTTTTGGCCTGCAAAAGTTAAGAACAGCCTTGTCCCAGGACAGTGTATATTTTCATTTATACTTGGTCCAGGTGATTGATAAAAGTAAAGGTTTTCCCTGTCCAGTTGTCTCCAACTTTAGGGATCAGTGCTCATCTCTGTTTCTTGCTGAGGGAGCCTTTCTGTGGTCATGTGGCTGTCATGACTATTTGCGCATGGATCACTGTTACCTTCCCACCTAAGTGGTACCTATTAATCTACTTGCATTTGCATGCTTTCAAACTGCTAGGAAGACCTAAATGCTGATAGTCTCAAAGGTGCTTTTTCAAAAGGCAACTGGATTGTTTTTCCCCCTGAGGAAGAAGAAAACAAGATGTTAGAAAGAAGAAAGAAGAAAGAAAGAAAGAAAGAAAGAAAGAAAGAAAGAAAGAAAGAAAGAAAGAAAGAAAGAAGAAAACAAAATTCTAAAAAACTTGGACTGAAGTCAGAACTGAAGAAGTTTCTTGGATGAGAAGTGAAACTACTCCTCCTCCTCCTCCTCCTCCTCCTC
>BLBF01000071.1:6866810-6887106 GCA_015471245.1 Laticauda colubrina
CTTTTTCTTCTTCTTCTTCTTCTTCTTCTTCTTCTTCTTCTTCTTCTTCTTCTTCTTCAAAATTACTTCTACAGAGAAATTACCTCCTGTCCTCTCTTCTTTGGAATAATTTAATCTGTTTGGGTCTGGTTATCTCAGTGAGATAGTGAGACTTTGGGAGGTGTTGGGAATGAAGACTGATACAGCATGCTCCTTGCTGGGCCAAGGGTTAAAGAATTAAACCTGCCCACAGCTTCTCTGCCAACTCTCTGCAGACAGTCCCAAAATGAGCAACAGTCTGTGGACAGTGGCTGTTCCCTCTAAGCCACACATCCGGACTCTCCATCGTTCTAAAAAAATGCACAGAGCCAACCCATGAACCTCCCTACTTGACAGTAAGTTTTCAAGTCATCGGAGCGCACAACAGATTGCTTGGAATTAGAGGTTTGGAGAGTGAAGAAGCCAGGAAAAGATCAAAACACTTGAGAAGACCCCAGCTGCGAGGTAAGACTTCTCTTGACTCTCTTTTCACAGCATTGCCACTCAATAAGAATGTATATGGGTGATTATATTTGCCTTGCTCTTCTTACATCTGGATAAAAGGACACAGCTGCTTTGTTTTTACTTCCATATTAGCTTCACAAGTTAGGCTAGGTTAAGGATGCTTGGGACAAAGAGCATTCACTGAATTTCCTTAGCCCGTAGAGGGTTATTTGATCCCCAGTTTTCTGGATTTGAATTTAACAGATTAACAGATAATCAGAGTTGGAAGGGACCTTGTAAGTCATCTAGTCCAACCCCTTGCCAAAGCTGGAGACTCTGCACCATTTCTGACAGATGGAAGTCCAGTCTCTTCTTGAAAGTCTCAAGTGATGAAGCTCCCACAACGTCCGAGGGCAACTTCTGTTCCATTGGTTGATTGTTCTCACTGTCAGAATAGTTTCTCCTTATTTCCAGGTTAAATCTCTCCTTGTTCAGTTTCCATCCATTGTTCCTTGTCTGGCCTTTGGGTGCTTTAGAAAATAGCTTGACCCCCCCCTCCTCTTTGTGGCAGCCCCTCAAATGTTGGAAGACTGCTATCCTGTTTCCCCTGGTCCTTCTCTTTCCGAGACTAGCCATGCCCGGTTCCTGCAACTGTTTGTTGTATGTTTTAGCCTCCAGTCCCCTAATCATCAACCACACTTCCAGCTACAATATGTTTTTGTTTTATAGAAACCCTTCTGCCACAAGTGAGCGGGCTGTGAATGGATGCCAACATCCATGTTTGAATCCCAGGACTAAAGGTGGAAGAAACCAAAGAATGCAGACTTTGGAAAATTAAACCTTCCGTGGAAGGAAAATAAGAGGTTAGGAAAGGCACAAGGCTTTAATCCAGCATTATATATAATAATTAAGGGGTGGGGGAAACCAGCCAGGAATAGAATGTGACCACCATAACTGCTGCACAGGTCCCCTGTTCTCTGATGGTTATTGTGCTGGAATAATGCTCCTCAACCTTGGTAATTTTAAGCATGCTGGGAGTTGAAGTCCATATGTCTTAAGGTGGGTAAGAGTCTATGGAGATTCTCAGTCATCCAGGTCATGGTTGTCCCAAAGATGCTTTTTCAAGATGCAACTGGACTTTCTTGGTTTTTCTTTGAAGACATTTCACTTCTCATCCAAGAAGCTTCTTCCTTCTTCGCCATTCAGTCAGAGCTGAGGAAGCTTCTTGGATGAGAAGTGAAACCACTTCAAAGAAAAACCAGAAAGTCCAGTTGCCTGTTGAAAAAGCACCTTTGGGACAAAGTGACTTATTTTTTATTTTATTTTGTATCCTGCCTTTATTTATTTTTTGTTATAAATAATAATAAGTGGTAGCATACATAACACTCCTCCCTCCTATTTTCCCAACAACAATCTCTGAGGTGAGTTAGCCAGGCTTTCATGGCTAAGGCAGGACTAGAACTTCTGGTTGCCTTAACCATTAGACCAAACTGCAAGCTGGCATGAGGAATTCCTGGAGTTAACACAAGTTAAATTTGCCAACTTTGGAAAAACAACTGGTCTAAAATAATTCTGGGAAGTGAAGCCCACACATCTTGAAGTTGCCAAGGTTTTGAGAAGCAGTATTCTAAATATTGAACTTGGATTACAACAGTTGTGGTGCAGCACGTTGCTCCTCCTTCCTACCCCTGGACCACATTCTCAGTGTGATGGCCTGGTGTATCCAACAAGTAAAGATAATGACTGAAAGAAAGGATCATATGATGGGATGTCCCACAAGCAACCCAACCCATGTTAGGTTAGCCTATCATGTATGAACTCAGTATCATTTAATTGGTCTCAGAAAGGAGTCAGAGGAAGCATTTTCAGTTCATATGAAATAATAAGCTTTTAGGTGTAAAAGTAGTTCTACCTTTGAGATTATTCCAAGAGCAGTAAAGCTCTTGGAGATTTAACAATATAAAATAGTTTTTAATTAAATTTTGGGTTCAAGCAAGGCCCAAAAGAAATAGTTATTTCCTGCAGCACTCTTGTTCTGAAAGTGCAACAGGTTGCAAAGCAAGACACCACATTCAGCTTCCTTTGAAGGGCCAGATAGATGCTCCAGAGATGAATTATTATTTCAAGTATGGAAAAGTTAAAATGCACAACACACACTCCAGCCTTACCTCTCAATTAAAAGTATGTTGATCTGCCACCATCTTGTGGCTCGCTATTGCACTGCAAGACTTGTATTAACCATGTTTAATTCTTCCACAAAATCTCTATCAAGACGGACGTTTTGGAACCTGGGAAGCCTCTCAGGTTTTGATGCAGATATTTAAGGAGTATTCCACTATAGAGCTAAATATTTCTAGTGCCCTAACAACCCTGTGGGTTGCGCTGAGAGATTGACCCAGCCAGGTTTGATGTCTAAAGTGAGATTAGAACTCATGGTCTCCTGGTGATTGGCCCTAAGTCACCTAGCCTTCTTTCATGCCTAAGGCAAGACTAGAACTCACCACCTCCTGGTGATTGGCCCAAAGTCACCCAGTTGGCTTTCATGCCTAAAGTGGGACTAGAACTCACAGTCTCCTGGTGATTGGCTTGAAGTCACCCCATCTTCCTTCATGCCTTAGGTGGAACTAGAACTCAGAGTTTGCTGGTTTCGAGTCTCACAAAATATACAATTTTGTTTCATAGCAGGATCCTGAGGTAGAGTGTCTACAGCTTAAAATGCTTGGTTAAACAGCCAATAGGTTCATTTTTGCACCATCAACTTGGTTGTGAAGTGATATGTCCATCGTCTACCATTTCCTACCTATTTCCTTCCCACAGATTCTTTTCTACCAAAATGGCTGCCAACACCACCTCTCTAGAAAGCCTGTATGAAGATTATGAGGACTATCCTGACTTAGAGGAGAATGCAGGCCTCCGCAACTTGATGCACATACTCTCTATGGTGATCTACAGCATCGCCTTCTTGTTAGGGGTGGCTGGGAACAGCCTGGTCATTTTTATCACGGGCTTCCACATGAAGAGGACCGTGAATGCTGTCTGGTTCCTCAACTTGGCCATTGCCGACCTGGTCTTTACTTCCTTCCTCCCATTGAGCGTGGCCTACATAGCCCTGGGCTTCCATTGGCCCTTTGGGAAGCTGCTGTGTAAACTCATCAGCACAGTGGCCTTCCTCAACATGTTTGCCAGCGTCTTCCTCCTCACCATCATCAGCATGGACCGCTGTGTCTCTGTCACATGTCCCGTCTGGGCCCAGAACCATCGGACACCTCGACTGGCTTCTCTGGTGGCCCTGGGCATTTGGATAGCTGCCTTGGCCCTCAGTTCTCCCTATTTTGTCTTCCGGGATCTGAGAGGTTCTCCTGTGGAGGAGAACATCACTCACTGTTACAACAACTTTGCCTTATCAGAAAGTTTCCAGTCAGAGGAGATTGTTAAGCTGGGAGAATACCGTGCTCAAGCTTTGGTATTGACCCGTTTTGTGGCTGGGTTCTTGGTGCCATTTGTTATCATTCTTTGTTGTTACGGCATTATCATGGTGAGGCTGAAGGGGACTCGGCTTACCCGCTCGAATAGGCCCTTCAAGATCATGGTGGCCGTGGTCATGGCCTTCTTCATCTGCTGGTTCCCTTATCATGTCTTTTCCTTCATGGAGATGTCAGCTGCCAGACTGACCCCTGGACTACAGGCCTTTCTGGTGGTGGGAATACCCTTGGCTTCCAGCCTGGCTTATCTCAACAGCTGCCTGAACCCTTTCCTGTATGTCTTTGTGGGGCAGGACTTCCGGGAGAAGCTACGGACCTCCATTTTGACTGCTCTTGAGAGCGCCTTCAGTGAGACCACAGGGCAGACCTTAACCAAGAGCAAATCCAGCGTGGAGGTAGAGTGTCACACCCTTTGAAAAAGAACTGGGGAGCAGGGAAGGAGGGATTTCAAGCTTGTGGGATCTCTCTGTCTCAGAGGTGGTATTCAGCAGGTTCTGACTGGTTCTGGAGAACCAGTAGCGGAAATTTTGATCAGTTCAGAGAACCGGCAAAGTGCAAGGGTCCCTATGGTCCTGAACTATGTACCCAGAGGTGGTATTCAGCAGGTTCTGATCAGTTCTGGAGAACTGGTAGCAGACATTTTGACTAGTTCGGAGAACCGACAAATACCACCTCTGACTGGCCCCACCACCATCTCTTCTCTGCCTCCCAAATCCCAGCTGATCAGCTGCATCTTCTTTGGTTGCCCTGCATAGGAGAACAGAGCTGGAAAGCAGGTTAATGGGGTGGGGAGGGAATGGGGATTTTACAGTATCCTTCCCCTGCCATGACCACCAAGCCACACCCACAGAACCGGTAGTAAAAAAAAGTTTGAATCCCACCACTGTTCTGCCTCTCTTTGGGATCCACTAATCAAAGAAAACTGTAGGATAATGGTTTAGGATTGTGGTGTATTTGCAAAATGAAATAGTTGGAAACATCTTCTTCTGAATCTTGGAAGGCAGTTGTTTCTGATATGAGCACCAGTTCTAGATATGTATAGATAACAGTCATTGACACATGCAGGGTGTATACATACAACACACAACATTTATGTTTATTTCTGCCTATACAGGTAGCCTCGACTTACAAAAGTTCATTTAGTGACTGTTCAAAGTTATAATCTCACTGCAAAATATGACCCGTTTTGCACACTTATGATCCTTGTAGCATGCCCATGATCACATGGTTGACATTCAGATGCTGGACAACTGACTCACATTTATGATGGTTACAGTGTCCCAGGGTCACGTGATCCTCTTTTGTGACCTTCTGACCAGCAAAATCACTTAACAACCATGTTACTACTTTAAGAACAGCAGCAATTCACTTTGCAAATGTGGCAAGAAACATCGTAAAATGGGGCAATGCTCACATAACAAATTTCTCACTTAGCAACATTAATTTGGGGCTCCGTTATGGCTCCGGCCATAAGTTGAGGACTACCTGTACAAATAAACAACCATGCTTAAGTATCCATTTTAAAAGATAGATTTGTACTATCAAACATCGATTGATGATAAGCCATCAAGCAGGTGTCAGCTCCTCGCAACCATGTAGATAGACCTTCTTTGTGATGATCTTTCCCCATCCTGGTCCTTCAGATCTTCTAACAGTGCACCCACCACCACCGAGTCCATCTTCCTCGCTGTTGGTCGTCTTCTCTTCTTGCCTTCCACGTTGCTCAACATCATGGACTTCTCAAAGAAATTAGCTCTTTCCATGATGGCTGTAAAACACAATATATGCCGTAATTAAAAAACTTTATGGACATGTATTAGAATTTAAATTGGAGGAGGAACAAGTTAAAGAAATGATGATTGCTTGGGGGAAAAATTTGGATATGGGATTGATTTAGAAAAATGGCAAAAATTGTGGTCTCAAAATTATAAAATGACAATGTCAACTGCATATAAAGAAAATTTGTATAAGATGTTTTACAGGTGGCACCTACCCCCAACAAAACTTGCAAGAATGTTTAAGAATAAATTGGATAAATGCTGAAAATGTCATCAGACACCTGTTCATATTACCATATGTGGTGGACATGTTCAGATGCGAAGAAATATTGGACTAAAATCCACACATGGTTGGAAAAAATGATAAAAAACAACATATAGACTTCAAATCAGAGATCTTTTTATTGGGAGTCATACCGGACATATACAATAAAGAATTGAAATAGTTGATTGTAAATGTTTTAACAGAGGCTAGAATTGTATTTGTGAAGAACTGGAAAAATGACAAAATATCTATGCAGGAGAAAGTTATTGAAAAAATTATGGACTGTGCTGAGATTAGTAAACTGACATTTGAAATTAAAGAACAAGAAGACAAGCAATTTTATATGATATGGGATTTGTTTTATCAATGGTTGGATAAAAAGACATGGTAAGGTAACAGAATAGATAATTTTGTTTTAGAAGTTTAATAGACTGATACAAAATATAATGTAGACATATATAACCATTGGATGGCAGTATAATATAATTCTGATGGAATAAATAGTGGGATAATTAATAATTGATAAATAGATAAGCATATGTTAGTTTTACAATGTAAGACTGGTATAAATTGTGAACAATGATTATGAAAGGATCGCACAAAAGATTCTAAACCAACTGACACACTGTATGTACAAAATGGAAGATGGTTTTATGGTTTTTTTTTATTTTATGTATTGTCTGTTTATGTCTTAAAATAAAAATGTTTTATAAAAAATAAAAATAAAACACAATATGTGCATAGATTTCTCATGAGGACAATTAAACGTTCTGGAATCCATTGTCCTAAGGACATTCTGCTTTAGCCAACACAATAATGGTCATTTCTATATATATATAGGCTTTCTCAGTTATTCAACACACACCAGCAGTAATGTCTCTGATTCCTTTGCCTTTTCAAAAATGAACTTGAACATCTGGTCACTTCCATTCCATGTAGAGCTTTAATCTGCATTAGATGAGCCCAAGCATTATTGTACTAGCATGTGAAATGAAGGACATTGAAATAATTTGCAGACTCGGTGAAGTCTCCCATCTTTGATATTGAAATGTTTTCCAGTTTGTTGGTCACTGAGTCATGATGATCTAAAACTGTTGCATAGTTTTATTAGATTTTTCTATTTTTTACTGATTTTCAGTATACATCTTGCATCTTTATCTTCTTTGAATCAGTTACTATATGCTCATTGGTCTCCTTTGACAAACCAACTTGAGGTTGGAACCTCCTTCTGGGTTTGGAAACATTTGGAAGATTTCCCTTGGTTTTCAATGTCTCTTTCTATTTTAATGTCTTTAATCCTGCTGCTAACTTAACAGCTAGGCCACATTTAGTCTGGTTTCTCCTGTTTCTTGGTCTTTGATAATCTGTTTTTGCATTCATCCCTAACAACTGGAAACAATTTATTTCGCCCCAAAATTCCTGTAATTCCCTGTCAATGGCTTCAGGATTTCGAAGTAATTTCTGATGGTCTTCTTGAAAATGTATAATATATATTAGCAATAGCACTTAGGTTTACATTTTAGACTTCTGCAGCACTCTCTGAGTGGTTTTACAGAATCAGCACATTGCCCTCAACAATCTGGGTCTTCAGTTTAACAATCTCAAAAGGATGGAAGGCTGAATCAACCTTGAACTGGTCAGGATCAAATTCCAGGCTGTGGGCAGAGTTAGCCTGCAATACTGAATTCTAACCACTGCGGCACCAGGGGTCTTTGTCAAAATGATATTTGAGATATTCACAAATCATATTGTAGAAAATATTCTGCTTTGGTTTGATCTGGAATTTTCAGTTAAACAATTTTTCATCTATTCCATAGTTCATCTTACACCAACCTCTCTGGGTGTATCATAATTCATATTCTCCAACTAAACATGTTTATAGCCAGGAGTCATCAATCACGTTCTCCAATTAGGAATTTGCATGGCAGAAATTCCAGTAGCTTAGTTATAATCTTTACAAGATAAGAATGGGATGCAGTTTCAGTTTTAAACATTGCTCTTTCAAATTTCTCCCTCCCCCTTCTGTTCATGGCAACTCTAAAATAGGCATAGAAATGTTTTATGAGTTGACATTAGCCCCTGATCATATCTGGCTGTTATAATTGTGTTTTATCTCCTTATAGTAGTCATAAGGTGAGCTTGACTTCTCTGGGCTTTGTCTGATGATGTCCATGTAGATAGGTAACTTTATGGGTGAAACTATGCTGGTTTAAGATTGTAATAAAGATTTGGTTTGATTTGATTTTGTTGTGTGAAAAATGGCATCCAGTTTTGGTCATCACGTTATGTTGTAACTATGTATCATTTATGTGTTTGCAACTGTGTATCATTGCAACTATGTATTGTTCAGGCATTTGCAACATTGTATCATTCACGTGTAATCATTAAGCTTCTGTCTCCTCAGTGACCTTTTGCAGGGCACGTACAGAGACAAGGAGCTAAACATCTGTAGAAATAGTTTATTTACATTGTGATTACATTGTCTGGCATGCAGCTTTGTGAAGAAGGAATATCCTGATCAAATTATAAATCTTGCCATCCTGTCTGACCTGGTATCTTACCTTGTTTGAGCTATTGTAAATCCTGTGTATCCTGTCTGACCTGGGCTTGACCTAGGCTCTGAATAAACAATCACCCCCTTTTGAATGAGCATAATAAAAGAGCATGTGCCAAGACATTCTGGGCGCACTCATCCCGAGGAACTTCGTCTCCTGTCGTTTCTTTCTCCTTTCGCTCCCTATCATGAGACGCCCATCTGATGCGGGATAGCAGATACTGCATTCTGGTGACCCCGACGTGATTCCCTAAGGGGGATACGTTGCGACGCGCTCATATCTTACCCGCTCGATGGGAGCTGTGCATCGCCAGGCCTGAAGCGAATTGCACATCATCGGATCTGAAACACGGTCTCGACTTTCGTAAGCATGGGTGGAAACTTTTCTCAACAACAGACAGAGCATCTGAAGGAATTGAGGGAGTTAGTCGCTTCTTCTTCTAAATATTCTGCTAATTTAAAGGGCTGGCCTGTAAAAATGAAACCTATTGCTACATTATTGACTTATGTGTGGCAACATTGTCCCACTTATCCAGAGAAAGGGTCCTTAAAAATCTCCATTTGGCAAAAAATTGGTGACTATCTCCATAATCCTCCTCGTGCACCTATTGGCATTTTGGTAACTTGGAGGAAAATTATGGAGGCTTTAAAAGTCCATTATAAAATAGAAGCAGAGAGTGTATTTGAATCTCCTCCACTAAGTTATGATAACTTTTCTGTCCTTCAACCCTCCGCTCCCAATGATCGTAAGTCATTATGAGAGCCTCCCTCCATCCAATCCACTTCCTTAAATGTAGAGCCCTCGTGTCCTCCACCACCCTCCCGAGGTGGGGGGGGGGTGTTGTAAAAGCCATTCAACAAGCCTTTTCTGAAGGAGAAATGGATGAGGACACCCTTGCAGCTGCCTCCCTTTATCCTATCATACAAGCCAGCAATCCTCCAGCTCCTCAGTATACCCCAATGCCGTACAAAATAATTAAGGATTTAAAAGCAGCTTGCAAGGAAAATGGTATTCAATCTCGCTATGTACAGGGTCTTTTAGGATCAATAGCCCAACCAGGAGCTGACTTGATAAATGCTGATTGGCGTACATTATTTGCCATGATCCTCACGCCTTCACAATTTTTGGTCTGGGAGTCAGAATTTCATAAGCGTACTGCAGCCGCAGCCGCTAGAGGCTTACCGGCAAATGTCACTCTAGATATGCTTAACGGTACTGGCACTATGCTTACCGTTGCCCAGCAGACTGCCACAGACGCAGCTGCTTTCCCTATATTACAGGATTGTGCTTTGGCCGCTGCTCGAAAGGTTGATAATGCGGGATGCGTGCCCAAATCTTTCTCTAAAGTTATTCAAGGACCTTCTGAGCCTTTTTCCTCCTTTATAAATCGTCTCACAGAAGCCTTAGAGAGACAAATTGATAATGAGGAGGCTTGTAATGAATTACAATTGAAACTTGCTTATGAAAACGCAAACGCTGATTGTCAGAAAGTTTTGCAACCATTAATTAATAAGAAAAATGTTACCTTGGCAGATTATCTTACAGCCTGCCGAATCATAGGAACCACATCCCATTCCATGTCTACTCTGGCTACAGCCATTACTGAAGGCATGCAGCAGAACATGAGCTCTCTTCTTCCCATTCCCCAACAAAATACTCGCAAAATGGGCAATTGTTTTAATTGCGGCAAGCCAGGTCACTTTAAGAGCCAATGCAGAGCCCCGGGCGGGGGAGCAAATATGTCAAGAAACCAGATAGCTCGCCCAAAGACGCCATGCCCTCGATGCCAAAAGGGCTATCACTGGGCTAATCAGTGCAGAGTCCAAAAGAATGAACAGCAGAATAACCCTGCAATCATTCAAAAACCTTTTTTGAATCAGGGAAACTAGAAACGGGGCAGGCAGCCAGCCCCACAACAAAGGCTGCTGAAACTTGCAACTTTTCTTCTTTCGCTTGCGATCTTGTTGCTAATGAAACTGTTACTTATCTTCCTGGTGTCGCTGACTTTCTCTTTGTACGTCCTGTTCAGCCTTTTCATATGCCCCCCGATATTCCAGTGCTAGTCTTTCCTGTAAGGGATTTAGCTGAACAATTTAAGGGATTTAGCTGCATGATCCCACTGTATTGTCTGATGTCTGTCTGTCTGTACTAGCTAATACAGAAGTTACTATAAATGAGGGGGATGTTGTGGCAAAACTGATTGTGCTCTTAGACCAACAACAAGAGCAACTCTATGCAATTGAAAGACCAATTAGTCAACCAAAACCTACGGTAACATTCTTATTGAATGGTCGATCCTTTCTTGGTCTTTTAGATACTGGAGCGGATATTTCCGTCATCCGAACCGCTGAGTGGCCAAACACCTGGCCTGCAGATGTGGCACCAGCGGTGAGAGGAGTGGGGGGACTCCAGGAGACTCGCATTAGCAGAAACTGGGTAAAAGCCCATTCCCCTGAGTCTCAATGTGTTGCTTATATTAAACCAGCTGTAATTCCTCTGTATACTAATTTGTGGGGAAGAGACCTTATGTCACAGTTTAATGCACAACTTACCCTCCACTAACCATGCTTCGCTTGCATTTGACTCACAATAACCCTGTGTGGATTGATCAGTGGCCTCTCCCTTCTATAAAGCTTGAAGCCTTACATTCTCTTGTTCAAGAACAATTAGATAGAGGTCATCTAGAACCTTCATTGAGTCCATATAATACCCCAGTTTTTGTTATCAAAAAGAAAAACGGTGCTTGGCGCCTCCTTCAGGATTTAAGGGCTGTGAATTCGGTCCTCCTTCCAATGGGACCCCTGCAATGTGGTCTTCCAAATCCTAACATAATTCCTCAAGAGCATGACCTTATCATTATTGATTTAAAAGACTGTTTTTTCTCCATTCCATTACACCAGTTAGATAGAAAACTATTTGCTTTTACAGTACCAACCTTAAATAATCAGAGACCTACCAAACGATATCAATGGAAAGTCTTACCGCAAGGCATGTTAAACAGTCCAACTAGGTGTCAATTTTTTGTGGATTTAGTCTTGCAACCATACAGGGACAAATATCTTCATTTTTTAATCTATCATTACATGGATGATATATTGGTATCTGCACCTGGCCCAAAGGGCACGGTATTAAAAACTCTGCCGTGCCTGACCTCCATTCTAGGTAAAGCAGGTCTCACAATAGCCCCAGAAAAAGTACAATCCAAACCACCCTTTTCCTATTTAGGTCACAAGTTACTTGCTTCAGCTGCTGTTCCTTCCCTTCCCCTCCCAACACTTCCCCCGAAACCCACACTTGTGATCTTACAACAGTTCCTAGGAACCTTAAATTGGGCACGTCCTTATTTGGGTTTGACCACAGCTACATTAGCTCCTCTTTTTAATGCCCTCACACAAGGTAAAGCCCCGTCTGATGTTATCATTCTAAATAAAGAGCAGTTGCAGGCATTAAAAGACGTTTCTCATTCACTGGCTACTCGATGGGTGGATCGAGCTATAGAGAATTGCCCTTTATCAATTGCTTTACTAAATACTGTTCAGAGACCAACAGCTGTTATTATGCAATATCATCAAACACAGGTTCTGATTTTAGAATGGCTTCATTTGTCTCACACCCCACGAACCACAATCACTAGTAAAGCCTCTGCATATTCCCAGTTGATCTTTAAAGGTCGACAAAGATGTAAACAACTCATGGGATGTGAGCCTGTTTCAATATTCACTCCTTGCTCACTGACCACGTGGGAAATGCTATGGTGTAATTCAGAAGAACTACAATACGCTTTAGAAGAGTGGCCAGGGCAAACTTCTTGCCATTTACCAGCGGACCCACGTTTCACTTTTCTTAAAACTCTCCCTTTTTAATGGCAATCCCCTCTCTCAATATCTCCATTAGTAGATGCACCTACGCTTTATGCTGATGGGGGGAAAATGTATGGTGCTTGTGCATGGTACCAAGAGGGAGAGTGGAAGACTAAAATTACCCCTCCGCAATCTTCTGCTCAACAGGCAGAACTTGCTGCATCTCTTATTGCGTTTCAACAGTTTCAAAAAGCTCCTTTTAATTTAATAGTAGATTCCTTATACGTTTCTCACATTCTGAAAAATATATATCAAGCCTATTTATCTCCTAGCATATCTGTTCCTTTGTTAAAATTGATGCTTCCTATACAACAATGTATCAACAGCCGTACGCATCCATTCTTTGTAGCACATATCAGGAGCCATCAACCTCTTCCTGGTATTTTACAGGAAGGAAACAAGGTGGCAGATGCAGCTGCAGCAGCTGCATCAGGTAAATCAATTTGTAATCTGACAGCAGCCCAAAGCCATGACTATTTTCACCAAAATAAAAAGGCATTACAAAAACAATTTTCTCTAACTCAGGCAGAAGCTGCTGCCATTATTCAACAATGCCCCACATGTAGTAAGCAAGGACATTCCATTCCCATAGGAGTATATCCTAGAGGATTAAAAGCTTGTGAAATTTGGCAAATGGATGTAACTCAGTATCCACCTTTTGCCCCTTGGAAATATTTGCACGTTTCCATCGATACATATTCAGGGTTTATTCTGGCTACTCCTCAAAGGGGAGAAACTGTAAAACATGTCATCAATCATTCAATTCGTACCTTTGCCTCGCTGGGACATCCAAAAGAAATCAAAACAGACAATGGACCTGCCTATACGAGTTCTGCTTTCCAGGACTTCTGTAACAGATGGGATGTAACTCACAAGTTTGGGATTCCCTATAACAGCCAGGGGCAGGCTATTGTGGAACGAGCTCACTTATCTTTGAAACGTGCTCTTGATCGATATTCGTTGCGGGAAAAACCTCCCAACCTCCCAGCATTGCAAAATTCTCTTAACATTTGTCTTTACACTTTAAATTTTCTTAATCTGACTGGCATTCCTCCTACTTCTGCTGCCTCACGTCATTTTTTCCTCCCCTTCACCCCCCCCTAACAGACCTCTGGTACATTATCGCAGATTGCCAGATCCCGCCTGGCAGGGTCCCGCTGAGCTTCTCACCTGGGGACGAGGCTACACTGCGATTTTACTACCAGACAAAACCACTTGCTGGGTCCCTGGTCGGGCGGTAAGACCCTATCATGGGAATTCCTCCGCTACATCTGCATCTTAAACTCTTCCTGATATTCTTACCTATATCCTCTTTGCAATTTCTACCTTATTCATATCCTACTTATCCCTTTGTTCAACATGGTCATTGGACCACATTAGAATTTCGCTTTATTAATTATGATAGTGACTGTCCTATTGTCTGTTGGCATAATAATCTTCCCATAAATCTATCTCCTTATATTCACACATACTTCAACAAAACCTATGCTTCCTATCAAAAGATTATTCGTGTTAAAGCCACTTCATTAACAGAAGGCTATTATACTTGTTCCATGTGGGTACGTCATGAAAATGCTACCCATAGCTTTCACTCTGTCACTTCTGTTTTGTTTACAGAACACTCTATCACTCGCTCTTTTGTTCCTTCTTTACTCTTCCTATGGAAAAGAACCTTAAAATCTTTTCCTCTATTCAAGCTAGATATAGGGGGACCTAAATGTCCTTCTCTTGTATTACGGGTTCCTCCAACCCAACTAACATCCTTGATGAATGACCAAATTAATCTTCATTGTCATTATTGTAATTATTATCCTTTTTCTACTAATTGCATTCCCTTTTCATCTCGTAAATGTTCTACAACTAACTTGTCCATAGTCCTCTCTCCTACTTGTGATGCTTTTTTATACCCGAACTCTGATCCTGTCAACAAATGACGCTTCAAAAGAACTGTCCATGACGATCCGCAGAAGCCTCATAGAAAATATAATATTACTTGGACTATAAAAGACTTTCAAGGCATTCGTTTAAGCTCGACAACCAATTCTTCTCGCATAGAAGACTTCTACCCACCACTTCAATTCGATTTGGCAGAAATGCTTGTAGGCTCCACCGCCTACAACTCGCCTTCTCATCCAACGGAGCCTAGTCATAGAGTGGTAAATAAATATAGGTTTTATGTATGCCCCGGACAGCCCGTTTCCAACACTCAGACCCCTGCCCAACGACTTCTCGACTGCGGGGGGTCGTCGGATTACTTTTGTAAAGCCTGGTCGTGTGTTTCAACTGGACATATTTATTGGGATCCGGGCACTAAGGGTGATCTCATTACTGTCACTCGCACCACATGGGATATTCCATGCAGTGATAAAAAATTGCCCAAATGCAACCCGGTAACCATAAGGTTCACGGACCAAGGCAAGAAAAGTACCCTATGGGACACTGGCTTGAAATGGGGTGCCCGCCTAAAAGGAGTCTGGCCGGAAAAGCATTATGGAAATATTTTTTACATTCAACGTCACATTGAACTCCCTCGCTCTAACCCGGTGGGACCACATGAAAAGGTTATTAAATCCCCATTCTTGCAACCCATAACACAGGGAGTTAACCCATTGATTCCAATGATCAAAGCTTCCTATGCTTTGCTGAACTCTTCAAACTCATCAATTGCCTCCACATGTTGGCTTTGTATTTCTGCCTCTCCACCTTTTTACGAAGCCATCACTTCCCAAGAATCCATTGCTAATTCCACATCAGACGAACGTTGCCGTTGGAGGAACTCCACTATTACTGTTTCTTCCATCACTGGGGTTGGTTGTTGCTTAGGAAATATTCCATCCAATTACTCACAATATTGTCATAATGTTTCTAATGGCTATCATTGTAATGTATATCTTCCTAAGAACCGCCTTGGCCGCTTCCACACCATCGGAGGATACTCTGCAGTCTACACCACTTCAGGAGGAAATTTAACATCACGCCTGAAAGGAATGTATTTTATCCCTGGCAATAACTCTGTCTGGGCTTGTTCCACCGGTCTCACAGCATGTGTCTATGGGGATGAACTTATTAAATCCAAATCATTTTGCATTCAAGTATGGCTTGTACCAAAAATTAACGTGTATAACTCTGATGATTTTATATCCCTACAGGCACCCATGGAATACCCCCTCAGAGCAAAGCGGGAAATTATTAGTACTCTCACTCTAGGTTGACTGCTTGCTCTGGGCACCACGGGCGCAGCCACGGGCATTGCAGGACTAGCTGTCTCTGACCAAAAAATTACAGCTCTGGGTTCAGTCATTGATGATGATTTATTACGAATTGAGAAATCAATTACAGCTTTGCAAAACTCCTTGACGTCCCTCTCAGAAGTGGTCTTGCAGAATCGTAGAGGCTTAGATCTGTTATTTTTAAAACAAGGGGGATTGTGTGCTGCGCTTAAAGAAGAATGTTGTTTTTATGCTGATAACAGGGGGATCGTGTTGGATTCTATGAAAGAATTAGAAAAACACTTAAAAGATAGAGAAAACGAAAGGTTAAACATGTATAATTGGTATCAAGGCTTGTTTTCTATTTCACCATGGCTTACAACCCTTATAACTGCATTGGCAGGACCATTAATAATCATTATATTGATATGTATTATAGGACCTTGTTGTTTTAATAGAATATTGCAATTTTTGAAAAATCAATTATCCTCCATAACTGCTAATGTTAATGTGTTATTGCAAGCTCATGTTAAGTCCTTAACACCGGACGAAAAAATGTCATTGCTGAGTTACCGCTCCTTGGACAACCCTGACGCTGACGGATCGCACTCCTGCCTCGATGACTGGGACGGTGAACATTTCAGAAAAAAGGTTCCTGTCTTCTTGGACAAGGAAGAAGACTCGTCATAAATAATAAAAACAGAGGAGATGTTGTAACTATGTATCATTTATGTGTTTGCAACTGTGTATCATTGCAACTATGTATCGTTCAGGCATTTGCAACATTGTATCATTCACGTGTAATCATTAAGCTTCTGTCTCCTCAGTGACTTTTTGCAGGGCACGTACAGAGACAAGGAGCTAAACATCTGTAGAAATAGTTTATTTACATTGTGATTACATTGTCTGGCATGCAGCTTTGTGAAGAAGGAATATCCTGATCAAATTATAAATCTTGCCATCCTGTCTGACCTGGTATCTTACCTTGTTTGAGCTATTGTAAATCCTGTGTATCCTGTCTGACCTGGGCTTGACCTAGGCTCTGAATAAACAATCACCCCCTTTTGAATGAGCATAATAAAAGAGCGTGTGCCAAGACATTCTGGGCGCTCATCCCGAGGAACTTCGTCTCCTGTCGTTTCTTTCTCCTTTCGCTCCCTATCATGAGACGCCCATCTGATGCGGGATAGCAGATACCGCAACGTTAGAAAAAAGATGTTGAGATTTTGGGAAAATGCAAAGAAGAGCAACTAAGATGACTAATGGCTTGGAGATAAAAACATATGAAGAATGATTGCAGGAATTGGGTAAGGCTAGTCTAAAGAAAAGAAGGAGTAGGGGGTAACATGATAGCAGGATTCCAGTATTTGAGAGGTTGCCACAGAGAAGAGGGGGTCAAATTATTTTCCAAAGCACCAGAGGGCAGGACAATAAACAATGGATGGAAACTAATCAAGGAGAGAAGCAACCTGGAATTAAGGAGAAACTTCTTAACAGTGAGGACAATTAATCAGTGGAACAACTTTGCCTTCAGAAATTGTGGGCGCTCCATCATTGGAGGTTTTTAAGAAGAGTCTAGATTCTAGACTATCACTTATCTGAAATGGTATAGGTTCTCCTGCTTGAGCGGGGGCTGGACTAGAAGACCTCCAAGGTCCCTTCCAGATCTATTCTGATTGAAATCATTGGAATGGCACACACAGAAGTCATTTAATTTCATTTCTGTTTCTTAGGACATATAATCCAATTTTGTTTTCCTCCTTACTTTTACCAAAATTGGCATTCCAATTTCTAATGTCAAGCAGCATATCTTGCTTGAAGGTTCATTCAGCATCAGAGTGAACTTAAACATAAAACTCATATATACAAATTTAAAAAGGAAGATAAAAGCTAACACATATTAATACAGTGGTACTTCAGTTCTCATTGTTAATTGGTTCTGGGAGGCATGATAAGTACCAAAAAGGGCAACTATCAAATTTTCCCATGAGGGATAATGTAATGAGTCATAAGGCAGTTGACACAGACAGGTTCTACCTTGTGTATTGAGTACCAAACAAATGATGAATATTGGGACAAAATCTTCATGCCAAAATGTGTTGAGGACCAAATTCAATGAATTTCAAAGTAGTTGAGTACCAAGGTACCATTAAAGTAAAAGAAGAAAAGAAAAAGAAATAAGAAAGAAATTTAGTAATAATTTGTTTACCAAAATAAGGGAAAAAAGTAAAAAAGAAAACATACTGCTATTGAAATTACCAGAGGGAGAGAGGTACTCTATTATAACGTGGCTATATAAAAAGCATTACATCAATATTATTCTAGCATGTATAAAGGAAGTGGCATCCTTCTGGAGAAAATAGATAACTATCTAATAATAAAATTCACTGAGGATCGCAAAGGAACAGAAACATATTATGAATGGATCTATAACAGTAAGGGAAGTTTCTGAAGCCATTAAAAATATTAACCTATGAAGGAATGCCTGGACCAGATGGATTATCAAGTTCTTATTGTGTTTTGAGGATGAACTTTTACAACCTTTGCAAAACAAAATGGATTCTATTTTAGAGGAAGGGAAAAATGCCTGAGAATTAGAAAGAGGTCTATATAGCACTAATGAGGGACAAGATTTGACTTTCATGGGAAACTGTAGGCCAATACCATTACTGAATAACAACTACAAATTGTTGATTGTGATTCTAGCTAAGAGACCAAAAAGAATTTGGCAAGTATGTGTTCACAAAGGTCAGTGCAAAAGAATTAAGGAGAAATTTCTTGTCAGTGAGAACAATTACTCAATGGAACTGCTTGCCTCCAGAAATAACTGAGTGCACCATCACTGGAAGTTTTCAAGAAGAGATTGGACAGCCAGTTGTCCAGAACGGTATAAGGTTTCCTGCTTGGAGAGAAGGTTGGCCTAGAAGACCTCTAGGGTCCCTTCCAACTCTGTTATTCTGTAATGCGTTGATTGTATTTGAGAATTAGGTCCAAATGATCATGCTTTCCCCTCACAAATACTACTTCTGCTTTTAAAATTGCAGAAATATCCTAACTTCCTTCTTTGCTTCAGGAAATGACTTCTATTGAGACTTTCATAATACACAGTTGGGTTGAAAAGCAATGGCTTCTTCTGTTAAAAGGCAAATTTATTTGTTTTTATTTATTTAGTTTAGTTTAGTTTGTCAAGCATGTATGAGAAAACAAGTATGAGCATAAAATATAAACACATAAGTATAAACAGGTATAAGTATATATAAACATATAAGTACAAACAGGTATAAGTATATGCATAATAAATGAGTACGAATAAATTGGAACAGTAGGACAGGGATGGTAGGCACAGTGGTGCACATCTGCACACCCCCTTACAGACCTCTTAGGAATGGAGTGAGGTTCACAGTAGACAGTTTAAGGTTAAAGTTTTGGGGGTTTGAGGATGTAACAACAGAGTCAGCAAGTGAGTTCCAGGTACTGACTACTCTGTTGCTGAAGTCAAATTTTCTGCAATCGAGTTTGGAGCAGTTTACATTGAGTTTGTATCTATTGTTTGCCTGTGGGTTATTGCAGTTGAAGCTGAAGTAGTCGCTGACAGGTAAGACACTGAAGCGGACAATTTTGTGTACTAAGCTTAAGTCAGACCGTAGGCAGCGTAGTTCTAAGTTGTCCAGGTCCAAAATTTGAAGCCTGGTGGCATAAGGTATTCTATTGCGAGCTGAGGAGTGAAGGACTCTTCTTGTGAAATACCGTTGGACTTGTTCAACTGTATTAATGTCCATTATACAGTGTGGATTCCAGGCAGATGGAATAGCAAATGAATTAACACATCCTCCGAACTAGCCTTCCTCAGGACTGCACCTTCCGTTTGGTTGGTTGCACCCCAGAATCCATGACCAGTAACAAAGAAAACAGCTTTGATTAGTGTTATTAACTGGTAAGAATGTGCCTACTTTGAAGTGGTGTCACCTAATCTGTGAGGCTTTGAAATATTTAGCCACAGGAAATATTGGGCTGCCAGAAAGTTGCCATAATTTAATTGTAGGGCCAACTCTGAGGTTTATTTGTTGTCTCATCTTTCCCCTTTGGTTGCAGACCCAGGATGGAAGATGTTGTTGGTGAGAAGAAGAATGTAAGAAGAGTCCTGATGAGTCAAATTAAAAAAAAATACATCTGACTGCCTTATTTCACCTGTTGGCCCACTGGATTTTTCCAAGAAGCTCACAAATAAAACTCAAAGACTACACCTTGTTCCCTGCCATTGAGACAAAACCTCTGCTCTTGACATTTTCGTATTCTCATTATTCTCTTCCTTGTATTGCTCTGATCTCCTTCTAAGCTGGCAAGACATTGTCTCATTTGGGGTTTAGGTTGTGTTGAGAAGTTAGTTCAACCTTTGTCCCATCTTCAACCTTCTTCTGGCTGCTTTATACAGCTCCTGATATTTCTCATGGTTGCTAGGTGTTTGCTACCAGTGAAATATATTAGAGAGCTTCCAATCTGGATTTACTGCACAGTGCACTGATCATGTTACCTAGATGTGTAGTGAAATGTCTATGAGAAAACAGCCAAGCTCAGAGAACACCAATGACCCCACAGTTCAACCCTGAGCTTCAATTTTTCCTTCCTTCCTTCCTTCCTTCCTTCCTTCCTTCCTTCCTTCCTTCCTTCCTTCCTTCCTTCCTTCC
>BLBF01000071.1:6887116-6901821 GCA_015471245.1 Laticauda colubrina
TCCTTCCTTCCTTCCTTCCTTCCTTCCTTCCTTCCTTCCTTCCTTCCATCCATCCATCCATCCAAAATTTCATACATGGAAGCATTAGCTTGTTTCCTCCTAAAACAGCCTTCCCAAGCAAGAGTTCCAAATTTGTCTTCCTAAATTCCATACCAGATAGCCAAAGATTACATGGAACGAAGTGTATGAGCTGGGGCAGGTAACACTAAACTAAATTGATAGATTACAATTCCACTTTTGCCTATTCTTCTATGGGCCCTTAGGGAGAAAAAAGAAACTTGTGACTAATAGTGCAGGATTCCAAACTATGCCAGTAATCCACGATGGTAAATTCTGCTTGATTGTAACTTTTTTTTTTTTTTGCAACTGACACGTCAGAGCACCAGAAAAATAAACTGCTGATGTTATATATTAAAAATAATCTGCTCTTATCTGTAAAAAATTTCCTGCTGAAACCCACAGTTTCTTCTTACTGGCAGAGTTGACATAATTTGATGTGGTTGTAAAATTATGATGACAAATTAACTTCAGGATGGCATGCATCAGTTTTGAAAAATTGCACACACATTTCCGGATTGTAAATAAGGAGATGTATGCAACAACAACCAAAATGTTCCAGGAGGAACCATGCTATTTTACTCTCTTACCCAAAAGCAAGCCACAGGGAGACTTGTGGCACCTTAAACCACACTGTGTTTGTGTGCATACAAATACACCCACACACATCCACACACAAAAGCACTGCAATATCTGGCATGAGCAACCTCCAGAAGAGTAAGACATTAGCTTCAAAACCAGGGGTGGGATTCAGCTGGTTCACACGAACTGGATTTTAAATTTACATCTGGTTCGCTGAACCGGTAGCTGAACCAACCGGCCGGCCCTCCCCACCCTGCCCCTCCCCTCCCAGGAGTCTCCACATGGTTCATTTTGGATGCAGGTAAGTGCAGGGTCTGCGTGGAGGCTCTGGGAGGGCGAAAAACAGACCTCCTGGAAGTTTGGAAATGGGCCAGTTTCCAACTTCCGGAGGCCCTCTGGAACCCGGGAGGAAGCCGTTTTTTCCTTCCCAGAGGCCCGAAGGAAGCCTCCAGACTCTGGGGAAGGCGAAAAATGGCCCTCCCGGAAGTTCTGGTAGGCTACGTCCACCATGACCATGTCCACCCAGCAACTGGGCAGAGAACCGGTCGTTGGGATTTTTGAATCCCACCCCTGCTCACAACCAAATGCAGATTAGCTATGAAACTTGGACTCTGAAAAAGGCAGAGAGAAGGGTGCGTGTCTTTGAATTGGGGTGCTGGAAATGATCATTACACATACCATAGACCAGTGGTCTCCAACCTTTCTGGCTTTGCAGACCAGCGGTGGTGGTAGCAGGGAGCAGGGGGAGGGGTTGGTTCTGCTCAAGAGTGCGCTCGCACATGCCCACCACTTACGCAAGTGGGACTGTAGCCCGGGATTGGGGACTCCTGCTGCAGATTGCAAAAATAGCAAGTAAGTCCTAGACCGAACCTCACCAAAAATATTGCTTGGAGTGAAGATTACCATCATATTTTGGTGATGTCATGAGAGCTGACTTGCTTGAACAGTCAATCACACTGGGAATGATCATCAGAAAATGAAGGGGCCACCCTAGCACTGCTGGCTGGGCACTATAAAAGATGACACTGGGATAACCATGGCAGATGTGATGGAGGCAGTGCAAGACAGAGGTCATGGAGAGGGCTGATCAATGGTGGGATTCAGCCAGTTTGCACCAGTTCGGGAGAACCGGTTGTTCAGTTTGGTGAACTGGTTGTGGGAAGAGCACATCAGGGCAAGGAACCATTTGTTAAATTATCTGAATCCCACCACTGGGGCTGATCCATAATGTAGCCGAGGGTTGGATACACTGAATGGCTGAAGAAAACGATGGGCATGCACATCTTTGAGTCATTGTTGATTGCTGGACATTGCTTGGAAAAGTCCCTGTAGTTTTCTTGACAAGAATTTGAAAATGGTTTGCCATTGGCTGTTTCCTGAGCTGAGAGAGATTGGCTGGCTCAAGTTCACCCAGATGGCTTTCATGTCTAAGATGGGACTAGAATTCATGGTCTCCTGGTGATTGGCCCAAAGTCCAAGAATTGCCAACAGTCAGAATTATCTAAGGATGATGGCCTTTTGGAAATGACTATCCCTAGCCTTTCTGGTATTCATAATATACTTTTGAAGAGATTAGAATAGCAATATAGACTTATATAGCGCTTTATAGTGCTTTTGCAGCCCCCACTAAGTGGTTTTACAGAGTCAGCCTATGGCCCCCAACAATCTGGGTCCTCATTTTACCCACCTTGCAAAGATGGAAGGCTGAATCTACCTTGAGCCTAGTGGGATTCAAACTGCCAAATTGCAGACAGTCAGCAGTCAGCAGAAGTAGCCTGCAGTAACACAGAATGATATTAATCAAAAGAAGAATAGCAATAGCACTTAGACGTAAGCCCATGTCACACTGAACCAACGGAGGCAAAGAGGATGTAAAACGGACAAAAAACCTTGCCATCCATTCGAAAATGCGATGTACTCACTGCCTCCGTTTGGCTTCCTCTCTATCCGTCCAGCATCCGTTTATTGACATTTCATCCGCTCAGAAAGTTTTGGGCTGCCCAAAACTTTTGCGCGGAAAATGTATCCAGTTCGTCCATTCTGCATCCGCTACGCATCCGCTAGGCATCCGCTACGCATCCGCTACGCATCCATTCTGCATCCGTTACGCATCCGCTATATCCGCTAGGCATCCGTTCCGCATCCACGCAACTCACATCCGCCCGGACGCAGGGAGGAAGCAGAACGGACGCAGAACGGATGCAGAACGGATGCCTAGCGGATGCAGCATGGAAACAAAGCGTTTAAAACGGAAAAAAACATTCGTAGAGGGGACCTATCTCGGATATTAAGGATGTTTAGAGGATGCCTAGAGGATGCCTAGCGGAAAACCTATACTGCCTATAAAAAGGGGGAGCAACTCGCCTGCATCTCACTTTCAGAACAGCAGCCCAGCGGTGCAGACCTCTGCAGCATTCATCTGGCTCTTCCTCTTCCACAGCATCCAGTCATGTCCACCGTGGATTGTGACAAAGTCCTTTCGGCAGCCACCATCGTTCTGCAACAGTGCGAAGCCATCCGCAGGCTCTGTGAACACTACTGCGAGAAGAAAAGGAGCCACCCAAAAAGAGTCTGGATCCAAAGATGGTTCGCCAGAAGAGCAGAGGACGGACTGTACAACAAGCTGATGGTGGAGCTCAGGAACGAAGACACTCAGGCGTTCCAGAACTTCATGAGGATGTCTCCAGCCATGTTTGATGAAGTTGTGCAGCGGCTGACACCCAGGTTGACCAAGGCTTCCGGCCCAGCCTGGAACCTGGGCTCAAGGTGGCACTCACTCTGCGCCACCTGGCCTCAGGGACCTCCTTCAGGAGCATGCAGTACGGCTGGAGGGTGCCATCCAACACCATCAGCATTGTGGTCAGAGAAGTGGTGCAGGCCATCATCGAAGAATACAAGGAGGAGCTCCTCCAGTACCCCTCCACTGATGAAGGATGGAAGAAAGTTGCAGAGCAGTAGTATCAGAGGTGGAACTTACCACACACCGTTGGAGCCATAGATGGCAAGCACGTGGCCTGCAAAGCTCCACCCAACTCAGGTTCCACTTATTTCAACTCCAAGGGCTTCTTCAGCATCATCCTCTTCACCATGGTCGATGCTGACTACAAGTTCATGTATATCGATGCTTCAGGCAACGGCTCATCTTCAGATGCCCAGGTATACAATGCCAGTCACCTCAAGGAGGAGCTGGAAGGCAACCTCATCGTGGGCTTCCCAGATCCAGAACCCCTGCCCAACGACACACAAGATGTGCCCTACTTCATCGTGGGGGATGACGCCTTCTCCCTCACAACCTACCTTATGAAGCCCTACACTTCCAGACTCCTCACCCGTGAAGAGAGGATCTTCAACTACAGGCTGTCCAGGGCAAGGCGGGTGGTGGAGAACGCCTTTGGCATCCTGGCCAACAGGTTCCAGGTACTTCTCACCACCATGCAGCATTGCCCAGAGATCGTGAGGAGGATCATGGAAGCTTGCTGCATCCTGCACAATCTCATGCGCACCCGCTACTCAGTCTTGCAGAACAGGCTCGTGGACCTCCAGCAAGGCAATGGGGACATGGAGCCTGGGGAATGGAGGCAAGGGCAAAACCTGATCGACACTGAGGATGTGCAAGGCCCCAACAGAGCCTCACATGAAGCGAAGAAGCAGCACAACCTCCTGAGACAATGGTGCAACTCCCCAGCTGGAGCAGTGGAGTGGCAAGACAGGATGGTAGATGCTTAATGGATGCTTCCTTCAGCCTGTCTCATCACACGGATGAGATTGGGCCATGTATGTTGGATGGGCCTACAATGAACAGGGCATTTAATAAAGAGTTGTGTTTGTGTTGACATGTGTGGATAATTATTGCATTATTATTGATAATAAAGGGCCGTAGGTGTGGCACTTGGGAGGGTGGACCATACAGTCCCACTATGCTTGCACTGGAGGTTTATCTATCCCACTGCTATCCTAACCCATCCCACAGCTATTACCCATCCCACAGGTATCCTAACCCATCCCAAAGCTATCCTTACCCATCCCACAAGCATGCAAAGGCTTAAACCATTTCTAAAAGTTTCCACCAAGACTTTATTAAAAAAAAGAAATGAAGCAAGTGTGTGAATCATAAATAGACTTTATTAACAACAAGCTATAAAACAAAAAAGAGTCTCTGGCACTCCTCTTGGTCACTCAGTCTCAGGGGTGAAGGGTGCAGGTGCTGTGGAGGTGGCCTGTGCTGGAGTGCTTGTCATCAGCTCCTCCAGAAGCAGAAGCAGCAGAAGCGCCAGCCCCAGAAGAGCGAGCCCGTGCTGCAGAAGCCCCAGCAGAACCAGAGTGAGGGCCAGGGGGCGGGATGGTAGCCCTGTCCCTCTTGCCAGGGCTGGCAGCAGATGGCTGAGGCTTGCTGTGCTTCTGCATGGTTGTGGGGTTGCTGGCTGGCAGGAACCAAGGCTGGCAGGGAGGCTGGCAGGAAGGCTGGCAGGCAGGCAGGCACCAAGGCTGGCAGGCAGACATGAACCAAGGCTGGCAGGAAGGCATGCAGCAAGGCTGGCAGGCAGACTGGCTGGCAGCAAGGCTTGCAGGCAGGCTGGCAGCAAGGCTGGCAGGGAGGCTGGCAGCAAGGCTGGCAGGCAGACATGCAGGCAGGGCAGGCAAGGCAGCCAATCCGTCCGGCAGCAGGTCTTTCCTCTGAATGGCGACCTGCTTTCAAGCTGCTTCAGTTATATCCGCGGGGCTGATGCAATGCATCCTCCCCGCATGCGCAATTAACGCCAGGCATCCGCTAGGCTTCCGCTGTGCATCCGCTGTGCATCCGCTTCATCCGCTTGGCATCCGTTCTGCATCCGCTGTATCCGTTCCGCGTCCACTTCCCTGAGGCCCCCGGAAGCCCTGCAGATGTGCCATCTGCTCCCATCCGCTTCCATCCGCGAGGCTTCCGTTCCGTATCCGCTTTGCATCCACCCTGCGTCCTCCCTGCGTCCGTTTTATCCGCTCCGGTTATGCAAATTTTTGCCCCTTTTGAGAGCGGATAACAATGGATGGAACATTTTGCTCGTCCACTGTGTCCTTTTTGCATCCGTTGGGCAGTGTGACATGGGCTTTATATACCGCTTTATCGTTCTTTACAGTCCTATAGTGCTTTACATTCATTCAGTGAATTCTAGTGTGGGCATTGTCAAACAGAGCAGATTGGAACAGGTTGTTTAGAGAAGTTCAAACACTTTACAGCTTATGCAATAATGTTGTAATATTTTCATCTGCTGTTAACCACAGTGTTGACTACCATGCCTTCTAAGCGCCCATCAAATTCCATGTTCTGCAGAAATTTAAGGATGATATGTAGCAGAGTTCAAATATATTCCATACATAGCCATTTCTCTTTGGATTATTATTATTTTTTTGTGATGGTCTCTTTTACTGGGAAAAGGTAGGAGGAAGAAAGAAGACGGTAGAAAGAGAAATTAGGAAGAAGGAAGAAGAGGAGGAAAAGAGAGAAAGAAAGGAAGAAAAAAAGAAGAAAGGAAGAAAAGAAAGAAAAAGTGTGTGTGTGTGTGTGTGTGTGTGAATGTGTGTGTGTGTGTGTGTGTGTGTGAGAGAGAGAGAGAGAGAGAGAGAGAGAGAGAGAGAGAGAGAGGGAGAGAGAGAGAGATTTGATATAGACCAGGGGTCTTCAAACTTGACAGCTTTAAGACTTGTAGACTTTAACTCCTAGAATTCCTCCTCCAGTCATGTTAGCTCAGGAATTCTGGGAGTTGAAGTCCAGAAGTCTTAAACTTGCCAAGTTTGAAGACTGTTGATATAGTCTAAGTGCTATTGCTAAGTGCTATAACTACCTCAACATCTCCCCATTGTTTCTTCACCATTTGTTTTCTTAAAATAATTTAAAAAGAAACCTCACAATTTTTAAAATGAATGAGCTGCACAAAACCTTTTAATGGATAATGCTTGGAACCTTTTAGTTCCCAAACCCTTCAGAAACAGCTAAATTTTGCCTGAGATGAAGTAACAGGAAGACAACATGCAAGGGGTGGGAAAATGAATGCCTGCCCTCTATCTGCGCCCATCTAGTCTCAGTTCTGTTTTCTGGCTTGGCATCAAAAGATCATATTTCCCAGGAGGAAACAAAGGAGCAGGATACTTCTTTAAATTAAGGTGAGAAATATTTCTTTTTAATGTGATTTTTATAAAAAAAAAATTTTTTTAAAGGAAGATTAAAAAGATGAGCTAATATAAAATAAGAAAAAGGAAGAATTCAGAGAGAATGTGCAAAAAAAGGAGGGAAAGTAAAAGAAAATAGAAAGGAAAGGACAACACCACTTCTGGTCTTCTTTATAGCAGTTATAAATATAATTATAAATTTGCCTTTTACTTTATGATTATAAATTGTGTTTTTATGATCTATCCTAAAACATAACAATGAAAGTTCATTGTTTCCCCTATTTTATGCAAAAAGCTAATAAGGGGTTTTCCAATCCACAATCAATGTGGAAATTATCTCTTCTCTAATCGAATAAGTTAATGTAGCCATCTCAGCAAGTTCCATCATTTTCATCAAATCTTTCCATCTTTGTATGGACAATAATCCTGATGCAGTTAGCATGCCCAAGAACAAAATTCCAAGATTGAGGTAACAGAATAACAGAGTTGGAAGGGACCTTGGAGGTCTTCTAGTCCAATCCCCTACCATTTCAGACAAATGGTTGTCCAATCTCTTCTTAAAAACCTCCTGTTTTTGGAGCATCCACAACGTCTGAAAGCAATTCATTCCACAGATTAATTGTTTTCAGTGTCAGGGAATGTCTCCTTAGTTCTAGGTTGCTTCTCTCTTTGATGAGTTTCCATCCCTTGCTTCTTGTCCTGCCTTCTGGTGCTTTGGAGAATAGCTTGATCACCTCTTCTTTGTGGCAGCCCCTCAAATATTGGAACACTGCTATTATGTCCTTCTTTTCACTAGACTAGACATACCCAATTCCTGCAAACATTCTTTATATGTTTTAGCCTCCAGTCCCTTTCTGGAGTGAAGGATGGTTAAATGTTTTTCTTTAGAACTGGGGTCTTAGGAGATAACTTGGAGTGCCATCGCCCTGGAGAAAAAACAGAGACCATCAACTTAAATCACTAAATGCAAACGGATTTCACACAATGCCTTCCAGGAAGATAGAGAAACCGCAGCTCAGTTGCGGTTCCCAGCTAACGAGAGGAAAATTCCACAGTCTATCCTACACAAGCTGGCATCCCTCATCTAGAAATGCCTTAAAAACCAACATACTCTTGCTTACATTCCATGAGCTAGGAAATATTCTGATGTGTTGTGATGCCCCAAGATGTGTTTACCAGATTGTATGGACCCTAGTGGGATGAAGAATAGTTTCCAGGTATGACAAGATCTGCCCTTAACTGAATTCCCAAGTATTTAACTTTCTTTGCTATCTAAATATCTAAATTATTCGTAAATACTTTTTTCTCTTTGTCATATTTTTTACCAATATCTTAGTTTTCCCTTTATATATTTCAATCCTGCCATTTTCCCATATTCTTCTATTTTATTTATTAAGTTAGGTCCTGTTCCTAGAGGTTCTTCTAATATAAAATCTAAATCATCTGCAAATGCCTGCAATTTATACTCTTCTTTTCTTATTTCCATCCCTCTTATCTCCTTATCTTTCCTAATATTTCTATTTAACACTTCCAATCTTAATACAAATAACAATGGTGACAGGGAACACCTTTGTATGACAAGATTTGGAGAGCTAGAATGAGGAGTGTTGGTTTTGCTGCAGTTATTCTTCCTCATGCCTTTAATTCCTTTAATTTGATTGGGTTGGGCTTTCTTTTGGTTTTTCTTATTCCTCTTTTGGTCTCTGCATCATCAATACATTTTTTTAAAAAAATTAATCACAGATATAGCAATAGCACTTAGACTTATACTGTATATTGCTCCATGGTGCTTTGCAGTACTGTCTGGGTGGTTTACAACATCAGCATATTCTCCCCCAACAATCTGATCCTTGTTTGACCAAACCCTGAATTAACTTTGATATAAGTTCTCCAAGTTCCAAAACATTAATAACATTCCCTGGATCAGTGGTGGGATTCGAATTTTTTTACTACTAGTTCTGTGGCCATGGCTTGGTGGGTGAAGCAGGGGAAGGATATACTGTAAAATCCCCATTCCCTCCCCACCCTACTAACCTGCTTTCCTGCTCCGTTTTCCTATGCAGGGCAACCAAAGAAGACCCAGTCAATGATCAGCTAGGATTCAATAGGAGGCAGAGAATAGATGGGGTTGGCAGGGCCAGTCAGAGGAGGGCTTTGCTGGTTCTCCAAACAACTCAAAATTTCCCCTATCAGTTCTCCAGAACTGGTCAGAACCTGCTGAATGCCACCTCTACCCTGGACGTCTCCTCTTCGCTTCTCCTTTTCCTCTTCGCAGCTCTTAAAGAAAGAAACTTAGGAAGGACCTCTCCTGATGGCACAAGCAATTAATAGCGATCCCTGGAAATTTATATATTCAGACTTGGGAAGATTCTGTTCTGTAGCCTTACAATAAAGTAGAATTTGTTTGCCTGGTTCTGTTTCCTGTCCATTTCACCTGGAGGGCTGACAGGGGATACCTGTGTTTGTCCAGCCTCAGTGTGTCAGCCTTGGAAGCCATTTTTTACTTGGCCGCTTTGAGGCTGCCACATTCAGTGTTTGGGAAATTGGGAGGGGGGATTTCATAGAGAGGTAGAAGATTGGACACAACAACATTGTTTCTCAGAGAGTCAAGGACATGTTGCCCTGCACCTGGAGGGGAGTGACTGGAGGGATGTCTCCAATTGGGACGAAGATTTGCTTGGGCCATGTGATGGACTGGTGGGTGCAGGGGATGGATCTTTGATTTCTCTTTTGGGAAGGGAAAACCCAGAACTCTCAGATTCAGATTTTTCCAGATGTGCCAATATGACAACTGTAATAAAATGGAACTTTGAGGGAATGTGTGTCTCGGAGTTTATTTGTTTCGAGTTGGTTGAAATGCTGACAATGTGATTTTTGGCCTTGTGCTTTTTCTTAGCTTCGGGGTGGGTGGGTTTCCCCTCCTTCCACTTCCCACCTGTTTTTTGTTAGATGCTTTTAAAATACAAGTGTTGCTGCAACAAGATGACCAAGTGGTTTCTGGCATTGAAAAGATTTTTCAACCTGCCTCCTGTTCATCTCTTTCCTGTACTAAGAGAAATGGAGAATATAGCAAACAATTATTTCCTGTCTTGGCTAAGACCCTCGCCCACCCATGTATCCTGCCTTGACTTAATCCTTCATCGTTTTGTTCTATGACCTGCCTTACCTTGGCAAGGTTGCCCTGGTTGACTTTGGATGTAAAGAAACAGACTAAAGAAAAGACGTCTTGATGTTGAGAAAGAGAATGAAGAAATCTCTTTGACTAAAGGCTGCCATCTTTCTATCAGCAAGAAACAGGAAGGAAAAAGGAAAAAGAAGAGGAGGAGAATGCGGGAGGAAGAGAGGGGGGGGATCAGACTCAAAGACTTTTGAAGTTTTCTTGTCCAATCCCTTGCTCAAACAGGAGACTCTCTAGCATGAAATGTATAAAAATGTCTTCTGCTTAAGTAGAGGTTTGGATTAGAAGACCTCCAAGGTCCCTTCCAACTTTGTTATTTGATAGAAATATCAAATGTAGCAATAGCACTGAGACTTATATACTGCTTCACAGTGCTTTTACACCGCTCTCTCTAAGCGGTTTACAGAATCAGCCTGTTTTCCCCAACAAATTGGGTCCTCATTTTACCCACCTTGGAAGGATGGAAGGCTGAGTCAACCTTGAGCATGGTGAGACTTGAACTGCCAAATTGCAGGCAGCCAGCAGTCAGAAAAAGTAGCCTGAAGTACTGTACTCTAACCATTGCACCACTGCGGCCCAAATATATAAGCATCCCTACTATATTTAAACTCATTGGTTGACAAATCCATTATCAAAATGGGGTGTTGACTTGGAGCAACTGATTTTCTGCTGATGCTTTTTTCCTTTAAAATATGTTTGTGTGTGTGTGTGTGTTTATATGTCTATATGTACATGTACATGTATATGTGTGTGTATACACACACACACATGAAAGAAACACCCCCTTTTCACCTAAGAATTTTTTTTAAATCTAAATCTGTTTTTAAAATCTTCCCAAACCCCAACTATTAGGTGTGGCCTGCAACGCTCAAAAATAGCATGTTGCTATTTTTATAATATACATTGTCACCTGAGGCAAATAGATTCCACAAATAATAGCTTTATCGGAACTATCATATTGGCACTTATCTGGTGAAAACTGACTCTGAAGTCTCCCACAGTTTTCACCTAATTCAAAGTAAAGGTTTTTCTACTTTCTCAAAACAATCAGTTACCTGGTCCATTCATGGTGCAGGCTGGCAGCTGGGAAGCATCACTCTGCTTTCCTCCAACCAGGCGTGAGAATATCCTTGGTTCTCAAGAGAAATTATTTTGCTTTGGCTACAGAATTCCCTCTATCTCAAATCCCAACCCATCCCTCGGCTCCAGAGGTGGTATTCAGCAGGTTCTGACCAATTCTGGACAACCAGTAGTGGAAATACTGAGTAGTTTGGAGAACCAACAAATGCCCCCTCGGATTGGCCCCGCCCCAATCTATTCTCTGCCTCCCGAGTCCCAGCTGATTGGCTGGGTCTTCTTTGGTTGCCCTGCACAGGAGAACAGAGCTGGAAAGCAGGTTAGTGGGGTGGGGAGGGAATGGGATTTTGCAGTACCCTTCCCCTGCCATGCCCACCACACCACGCCAACCAAGCCATGCCCACCAAGCCACGCTCGCAGAACCTGTACTAAAAAAATTTGAATACCACCACTGTTTGGCTTCAGTGTGGCAACACTGAAGCAGTTCCAAATGGCTTCAGTGAGGTCGCCTCAGGGTTGACACACATCCGTTCACTGATTCATGTGTTTTTGCTTTTAGGAAAAGGAGCAGCGTTTGTCCCTCTCTATCAGTAGAAGACAAAATGAGCAACTCCACTCTGGACAATCCAGGCTTTCATAACTCTACTGAGTACAATGAATATGATGACGATTATGACTATCCAAACTATAAACTAGAAAGAGCCATGCATATTATCGCCATGGTGATCTATAGTCTTGCGTTTGTGCTGGGGGTCCTTGGCAACGGGTTGGTTATCTTCATCACCGGCTTTCGAATGAAGAAGACGGTCAACACGGTTTGGTTCCTCAATTTGGCCATTGCAGACTTTGCCTTTACTTTCTTCCTTCCCCTGAGCGTTGCTTATTTAGCCCTGAGATTCCACTGGCCCTTCGGCGAGTTTTTGTGCAAGGTGAACAGCACCTTGGCCTTCCTCAACCTCTATGCCAGCATTTATCTCCTCATGGTCATTAGTATTGACCGTTGCATTTCTGTCTGGGATCCAGTCTGGGCTCAGAATCACCGAACCCCTCGGCTGGCTTCTTTTGTGGCCTTGGCTGTGTGGATCTGGGCCTTGGTGTTGTGTTCTCCAGTTATGTATTTCAGGCAAACTGCCCCGCTGGATGGCCCTCTGGAAGGAAGCAAGATTAACTGCTATACCAATTACGGTGAAGACCCAGCAATGAAAACCATGAGACATCACGCCATGATCATCACTCGGTTCATCTTTGCCTTTGTCATTCCCTTCACTGTCATCCTTGTCTGCTACGGGGCAATTGTCTCAAAACTGAGACGCAATCAATTGTCTCAATCTAACAAACCCTTTCAGGTCATCACCGCAGTGATTGTTGCTTTTTCTGTCTGCTGGTTCCCTTATCATCTTTTCACTTTCTTTGAGTTAAAAGGACATACAGAGGTGCTGAGGTTCGGTGTTCCCTTGGTAACAAGCCTGGCTTTCATCAACAGCTGCCTGAACCCCATTTTGTACGTCTTCATGGGCCAGGATTTCAAAAAGAAACTGAGGCAGTCCCTCTTTGCTATATTTGAGAATGCCTTTACTGAAGAGAACAGCCAGAACACATTAACTAATAAGACTAAATATTCAATGGAAACCCTGTCCCAGGAGGTCTGAGACCTACCTGACTCTGTTGTTACATCCTCAAACCCCCAGGACTTTAACCTTAAATTGTCTACCATGGACCTCATCCCATTCCTAAGAAGTCTGTAAGGGGTGTGTGCATAAGCTGTTTCCATTTATTCATACTCATTTATTATGTATATACTTATACTTGTTTATTCTTATATGTTATGTTCATACTTATACTTGTTTTCTCATACATGCTTGAGAAATTAAACTGAATAAATGAAAAAATAAAATATCTCGATTCTGAAAACCCTCCCCAAGCCAGGTTATCAAATGAACCGCTTCTGAATCTGCTTTGCATTGCTCCACATTGCCTCATTAGCTGAAGGTTCCTTGCTTTGAGGTTTGATTCTTTGAGGAACTTCTGAAGAACCCATCACGAAACCAACTGCCTGGATGTAGAAATGGCACCTTTGCAACAGTGGAAAATATATGTTGCTCGGGTGTGGAAAGAGGGTGAAAGTTCGTTCTCCAAGCTTGTGGGTTGGTTTCCGAACATTTCATTTCCAGGCTAGGTAACATACCCAGCAGAATTTAGAGCAAAGATCCCCAAACTTGGCAACTTTTGACTGGTGGACTTCAACTCCCAGAATTCTCCAGCCAACATAGCTAGTTGGAGAATTCTGGGAGTTGAAGTCCATAAGTCTTAAAGTTGCCAAGTTTGGAGATCCCCAGTTTAGGGGATGGGACCTTGGTGCGTAGCTAGATGCTCCATTAATGCATTTCTATAATCCTCTTCTGGTTCCCAATAAAAATAGGTATATGCATTTCCATGAAAATGCACAGATCACAGTGGATTTCAGCTAAAATCCCTTGCAATCTGATCATCAACATAAATACAATTACTATGCTTAGAAACATGAAAGAACTGCATTGCTTGCTCTCCCGCCTCCACGTACTTCTCATGTTCAAAGATATCCTTTCATCTAATGATAGAGTGGGAAGCCTTATCCATATATATCCACACCCCTCTTCATAAATTCCCAGATTCTGCTTGAGAGCCTTCTAGGACTCATTTTCTCGTCCTGATAAATGACTTTTGCTCACTTTTGCCACAGATAATTGCTTTTATTGCTGTAACTTAGAACAATTGCTCAACAAATGATTGCAAATTAAGGGCAACTTGTTATTCTCCTCCAAAGGAGTTTTTGGTAAACATGTTCTTTAAAAAATAATAATAAAAAATATAACACTTTTGCCTCAGCTGTTTATCAAAAGCACCCCAAATATGAGGTGGTTCCCGCACATTCTTCTAGATGAAGGATCAGTTAAGTACAAAAGCAAGGGAAGCTTCTGGTGGAGAAGATGTCACCAGAGTTTTAGTATCATGCTTTCTCCTGATCTTGTCTTTTTATTTGGTTCATTGGGAGATTTGTTGCACAGGAGGATGGGTTTTGGGTAGCAAATTGAGGTGGGTTGTTTGGGAGAAACTGTGCTTGGGATACCAAGTATCTGTACAGGTAATGGAGGACACGGACTCTTGGAAAGTGTCCATGTATATGCACACACACACACACACACACTGTTTGTCAGCATTCCAAGCAATGCAACCATAGAAAGCAGAAGTCCAAGGCAGGTAAATTCCTCAACGAACAATTTATTGGATACATCCTATTGGCACAACTGGTGAAAACTAATTCTGAAAGTTCCGGCAGTTTTCACCAGATTAAAAAGTGAAGGTTTCCCCTTCCCCCAAGTTATCAATCACATTGTCCAATGGAGGTGCTGGCTGGTTTGCTTGGTTACTCCATCCCTCCTCTCTCCAGCCACCTGTTGGAATGTCCTTGGTTCCCACAGGAAAACTTTTTGTTTTGACCGTAAACCCCCAGCTATCTGTTTTCCTCCTCCCTGTCCCTTCTTCTTGCTTGTGGCAACTAGAAAGCCTCCAAGATGGCCTCAGCCAAGTCCACTTCAGGGTTGACACTGTATGTGTACACACACACACACACACACACACACAGAGAGAGAGAGAGAGAGAGAGAGAGAGAGAGAGAGAGAGAGAGAGA
>BLBF01000071.1:6901831-6914454 GCA_015471245.1 Laticauda colubrina
AGAGAGAGAGAGAGAGAGAGAGAGAGAGAGAGAGAGAGAGAGAGAGAGAGAGAGATCTACACATATATGGAATTATTTTTTCCAGCATCAGAAAAACTGGCTTTTCCATCACTATATTTTTTCAATGAATCTTTATTTTCAAGAACATATTCCAGTGATGATATAGAATCAACGACTACTCACTTTCCAAATTTCCACTTGGTTCAGTTGTACATCATATTCACTTTAGTTTGTAATAACAAAATGGCTTATCCTCTTGTGCATGCTCAACCCCTTTGATCCCTCGATGATTTTGTGGATTATGCAACCTCCCAATGGGTTAATTCAGAAACCAGGTTAAATGTGTTCTGGGAACTTAACCAAGACTTACCTGTCTGTCTACCTGTCTCATTAAGTGTTGTGGCTCGTCAGCGGCCAACAGAGCTGGCAGCAGACTCAGAGAGTGAGGAGGTTGGGGAGGAACATGGGCCAGTCCTGGAGTCTGGGGAAGGCCCTGACAAGGACTCTGTGTCAGAGGCAGAGATGGGGCCAAGGCCGCCTGACAGTTATCAGCTGCCTTCACAGTCAGACATCAGTGATGCAGAAGAACAGCTGGAGCCTGTTCCCAGTGTGAGTGTGCACAGAGCTGCCAGAAGAAGGGAACAGTTAAGGAACATGGGTAGACTCAGGAGTTAAGGCTCAGGTGGATGGTGAATGTCCCCTCCCATAGGGAATAAAGAGGAGCAAAAGGGGAGTGGTGTTTGCAGGAGACAATTAGTTCAATTCATTAGGGTGAAGATCTGTTCCTGACTTCTTGCCAAGTAATTGCTGCTACAGCGTGGCATTTGGAAGATATTGGCCTGGCAACTCTCCTAGCCTGATAAAGGTCTGTTAGTTGTAAAATGTCATGAAAGACTGTTTGCTGGGACTTTGCTGGAGAGGAATTCCCTTTAACCTAAATAAAAGGGGTTTTATTGGGACAAGGAATCTCCTTCATGATCTTGGGAAGCCTAGCTCAGAACATTAAGTAGAATAATGTTTTAAAATGGTCAAAGCAACATTTTTCCATCTCTTCAGTCCTGCTGGATGAATGTTGTATGCAATACCCTTGGATAGTGATAGAATAATTGGGAAAATACCACTTTCACACAGTGTACTAAGGATGACTTCATCTTTTTCATTCAGTGGGTAGAGATAAGAGGAAGGCCTCATCGTGAGAATATAGAGAAGAAAGCAGGGGTGGGATTCAAATTTTTAACAGCTGGTTCTGTGGGCATGGCTTAGGTGATGGGCATGGCTTGGTGGGCATGTTATTGGATGGGCATGGCCAACTCAATATCACTCACATCGAGGCACGCATCTCCTCGTCTGGCCTCTCATGACTGTGAGGATGCTGCAACAGTCGTAAGTGTGAAAAATGGTTATGAGTCACTTTTTTCAGTGCCATTGTAACTTTGAATGGTCACCCCACACAAGCAAAGTACCAGCAAAGGAGGGGAAAAAAACTCCAGAGAAGTTCCTGAGACAGGAACTCTAGTCCTGCCAAGAACATAATAAGGGTTAACGGAGAGGCAGTTTCTGTAAGCAACACCAGAATGTTTCCTACCTGCCTTCCTTACAGGATTAGGCCAGTAATTTCTTATAACAACCGGTTCTCTGCTTAGAATGTTAACAACCGGTTCTAGCGGATAGGTGCAAACCTGTAGAATCCCACCCCTGGAAGAAAGACAGATTGCCAGGCAGTGTTTGTGCCATAATTAGAGCTGTGGTGGCACAGTGGTTAGAATGCAGCATTGCAGGGAAACTCTGCCCACAGCCAGGAGTTTGATCCTGAGGAGCTCAAAGTTGACTCAGCCTTTCATCCTTCCGAGGTTCTATAAAATGAGGACCCAGATTGTTGGGAGCAAACTGCTGACTCTGTAAACTGCTTAGAGAGGGCTGCAAAGCACTGTGTAGTGGTATATCAGTCTAAGTGCTATTACTACAGCTGTTAAATGCAAGATGGGAAAGTCCTTTGAAATATGGAAACAAGATCATTTTGCCATCAAAAGCACTCTGTCTCTTGAAAGTTTATGAAACGCACAGCTTCACATATAAATATAGCTAACCGCAAATTACTTTGATTAAAACAAGCAAACACACAGAATTATGTAACTGATCTTTACATAGTTTTAAACTTCCTAATAGACTTGAAGTCAGACCAGTCCTAAATAACCAGCCAAAAAAGCAATTAGAAAAGGTAATCCTTATCCAATCTTTACAATTCTTTTTCATAGCTGGTGCATAAGATTATCAACAGAAATTAGGATACATATAATGCATATTATATAATACATGTTACACAAATAATGATATGGAGAATAGCAAGCCAACTCTATCCCAGTAAATGTATCTCCCAGAATTTAATGCTTTTGAAAACTGCTACATCATTGTTGGTTTAGGGCAGCAGTCTCCCAACTTGGCAACTTTAAGTCTTGTGGGAACTTCAACTCCCAATTGAAGTTGAAGTCCACAAGTCTTAAAGTTGCCAAGTTTGGGGAGCCATGGTTTAGGGTATATCCTGGGAATAATAAGCCAATATATCTGGAGGCCAAAGACTGTAAAAGGCTGTAAAAAACAGTAGGGAAGAATAAACATTGGAAACTTTGAGAAATGACAGATTTGTTGAAATGGACACAGAGGGTTCATTCTATCAAAAAGTGCAGAATGCCACCACTGAAAAGGCCCTGTTTCAGAAATATCCATAAAACTCATCCAAGAATAATGTGTTCATTTGCTAATTTTGGATTTGCTGGTGGTGGTGGGGAGGCCACCCAGAACACACATGGGTGTTCTGCTTTGTACGAGTGTCAAAGTGTGCTCACATGATTTGCTTAATCTGATTCCTGAATTAACCCAGATTCTGGTAATAACCATGTGGTTCAGTCAGCACAATGAGCCACCAGAATCCTAACCAAGGTTAATCCTGACCAAGTTCAGTGTGTTCTGCAATTGTGTCTCCTTGGTCATTACTTGGCTTGGCTAACTTGTTGTTTGAATGAAGCCATAAGAAACTATGGAGATTCTCAGTCATTCAAGTCATGGTTGTCCCAAAGGTGCCTTTTTAAAAGGCAGCTGGATTTTGTTTTTCCTTGAAGACATTTTGCTTCTCACCCAAGATGCTTCTTCAGCTCTGAAGATGCTTCTTGAATGAGAAGTGAAACAGCTTCAAAGAAAAATAAAGTCCAGTTGCCAGAGGTGGTATTCAGCAGGTTCTGACCAGTTCTGGAGAACTGGTAGCAGAAATTTTTAGTACAATTCCCCCCTCTGACTGGCCCTGTTCCCATCTATTCTCCACCTCCTGAGTCCCAGCTGATTGGCTGGGTCTTCTTTGGTTGCCCTGCACAGGAGAACGGAGCTGAAAAGCAGGTTAGTGGGTTGGGGAGGGAATGGGATTTTGCAGTAACCTTCCCCTGGATTGGGGTAGGAAGGGAGATTTTTACAATATCCTTCCCCTGCTACACCCACCAAGCCACAGCCACCAAGCCATACCACGCCCACCAAGCCACGCCCATAGAACCGGTAATAAAAACATTTGAATCCCACCATTGCCAGTTGCCTTTTGAAAAAGCATCTTTGGGAAGCCATAAGAGTTGCTAACACTTTAAAAAGTTAATAATAACAGTGCTAACGGTTGCAGCTAAAACCTAGTTGACTTCTAACTTTGTGGCTTAGCTCCATTTGGTTAATTTACAGTTTGCTGTGTTTTGTGAATCAAGATAATGGGTGACTTCAGGAAATATACTGTGTGATTACAGCTATAGGCATATTCTCGGTATAAGAAGAATAACTCACACCATGCTGGATTCCCCTATTCCTGAAGTAGAACCAGAATTTCTATTACTTGAAAAAGAGGACATGGCCCAGTTTTCACTAAAAGCACTTTTGAAGGCTGAGAGGAAGGAGCGCCAGCTAATTTTTCTAAAATCTGGACACACAAAGGCATATAAGAATGGATTGAGGCAGCTGTTGAGACACACCAAACCATTAGCCAACGGCAGCCCAATATCAATGACAGCTCTCATTTCAAAGCTCCCATCAACCAAGTTCTCCAGAATGGAGAAGACATGGTGAGGGAACCAACAGCAGAAGAACACCACCACTACCGCCATGATGATCTTGAAGGATCTACCAAACTGATGAAAGAGCTTCCCTCTGAGCTTAAAGACAATGATGCAATAGCAAGCCAAGATGATGTTGAAGGGGATGAAGAACCCAATTACAAATTCAGTCACCACCATAGAAAGATGGGATCTGTGGCTGCTGGCGTTTTCCAAGCTAAAGCTATAGAAGCACTTTAAAGAGTTATCCATATCATATTCTGTGTCCCGGAAGTAGAAGTAAGGGGTGCTGAGTCCCAAGGCCATCATCCAGATAAGGACAACTATTAAGGAAGCCAGCCAAAGCGTACGATGGTTCAAGGACCAAACAGGACATGCTACAGAAATACAGCGGTCAACACTGATGGCCGTCAAGAAGAAGACGCTGGCAAACATGTTCAGGAAGGACACCACAGTGTCCAGTTTGCAGAGTAGCCGGCCAAGAATCCATTCATCGAGGGCAAAATAGAGCAACTCTGAGGACAGAGAAAGGTCATAGATGAAATCAGCTAGAGCCAAGTTGAGGTACCACATGGTAGTTATTGTCTTCTTCATTTGGAAACCAGTGAGGAAGATAACAAGACCATTGCCGATGGTCCCAAAGAGTAAAGTGGTGCTGTAAATCACCATGGAAACCACATGCATTGTGCTTGAGGTTTCAGTATCATCATACAGAATCTCAGAATCATTCCAGCTGAAATTATAGGTGTCATTCTCAACGGAATAACTATGTAGAACAGAAGTGAAGAGATCCATCCTTCTGAGATCTGGTCCTTTTTCTTCTTCTGAGCCTAAAAGATTTTTAAAAAAGAAAGGTATTTCTTTCGTGTGAGAAGTGAGCAGAGAGAAAGAAGAAAATGGTGGCAGAGTTCTTCTGATGGCCAACTTTCAGAGGTCGATGCCCGAAACCCAATTTCGTATTTCAAAATGAAACTTTGGGGGGGATCTAGGTATTTATTTATTGAATTTCTATATCGTCACCCCCTTAACGAGTGACTCATAGGCAGTATTCATCCTAAAAACATAAAACATAAAGTAATTAAAACAATACAGAATCAAAATATATGGTTGCCAACTAAAACTATTGCCATGGATGTTAACATAACCATGAAATGGGGCCCTTAGCCCATTTGGGTCCCAGAACTGAGCATATTTAATTTCTTGGATATTTCTGATATGATATTTATTCCTGCATAGACCAAAGGTGGGCTTCAAAAATTTTAGCAAAGGATTCTCTCTGCCCAGTTGCTGGGTGGGTGTGGCCATGGTGGGCGTGGCCTAGTCAGCCTCCTGCACCACAGTGGTGGGGGGGCGTTTTTGCCCTCCCCGGGCTCCGGAGGCTCTCTGGAAGCTGGAAACTGGCCCATTTACGGCCTTCCCGAACTTTCAGGAGGCCCATTTTTCACCATCCCCAAGCCTCCACGTGGGGCCTGCACTTACCTGCATCCAAAATGGGCCGTGTAGGGACTCCTGGGAGGGGAGGGATGGGTGGGGCTAGCCAGGATTGAGATTTGAGGGTTGTCCGAACTGCACAGAATCTTAGCTAGGGGCTCTCCTGAACCCCTGCGAAGCCCCAACAGCCCACCCTGGTATAGACTAATATTTAGTATAGAACTCAGGGACTGTGCCTTTAAAGCATTTAGACCTGCGGTACTGTATCCAAACCCAAGAACCTTCTTCTGGTGAATCCAGACAGTAGATTTTTTTTCCCAATGTTCCTGGTGTTCAGGGAAATTAGTTCCAAATTTAAACTGTGGTAAAGCTTTGCAAAGGGGAAGGCATCTCTCCAGGGCAATCAGGAAAAAAAAAATCAAGAATGAATTTTCTCAAGTTTTTCAAAAGAGCCATCTTGTCAGTCTTTCGCTGCCCAAATAGAAAGATCTTGGGGCACCTTAAAACTGAATGTATTTATTATCTGATAAGGTTTTGTGGAGCACAGCAACCAAAGAAAACTGCAAATAGAGTTACCCTGGGACCATCAGCCCTGTCTGATAACAGTGGTACAGATAAGCCCACAAGTTCAATAGTCCTCATTATGACTTTAGCTGCATTATCTATTGCTATTATACAGCACCTTTGGTGTCTAATCAGGACCTGTAAATCTGGATTTCTTCACTACATATAAATGGTCTGTCCTATTTCTATCACCTCTTAGTCTGCTCTTTCAACCAAGTTCAAAACTCCTAACTATTCTCAATGCTCTATTTCCTAATACAACTCTTTAATTCCAGGACGGAATACAATATCTTCTACATTCCAATTTGATGCCAGCGGGTGTAAATGTTTTGGTGTTACACATCCAAAAACTTTGGGGAGAGACAGATGTAGCTGGGGTTGGGGGGTGGGGGCTCAACTGATTCACAGTATGAAGCACAGTATTGAAATCATGGCTTCATGAATAACAGAATAACAGATTTGGAAGGGACCTTGGAGGTCTTCTAATCCTTGCTCAAGCAGGAGACTCTATAGCAGTGATGGTGAATCTTTTTGGCACCGAGTGCCCAAACTGGAATGCGCATGCGCTGGAGTGCCAGAAACCAAAGATCAGCTGGTCTTCATGTGTGCCAGAGCACCAGAAACCAAAGATCAGCTGGTCTTCATGCATGCTGGAGTGCCAAAAACCGAAGACCAGTCAGTGTGCCAGAAACCAATCGAGCAGTTGGTGAGGCGCACATGCCCACAGAGAGCGCTCTGCATGCCACCTCTGGCACACATACTATAGATTCACCATCATGGCTCTATACCATTCAAGTAGCTGTCCAGTCTCTTCTTAAAAACCTCCAGTGATGAAGCACCCACAACTTCTGAAGGCCAGCTGCTCCACTGGTTAATTGTCCTCACTGTTAGGAAGTTTCTCCTCAATTCCAGGTTGCTTCTCTCCTGGATTCGTTTCCATCCATTGCTTTCTGTCTTGCTTTCTAATGCTTAGGAAAATAATTTGACCTTCTCTTTTTTGTGGCAGCCCCTCAAATACTGGAACATATGTATCATGTCCCCCAAGTCCTTCTTTTCTCTAGACTAGCCAATACCCAATTTCTACAACTGTTCTTCATACATTTTAGCCTCCAGTCCCCTAATTGTCTTTGTTGCTCTTTTCTGCACTCTTTCCAGATTCTCAACATCTTTTTTATAATATGGTGACCAAAACTGGGTGCAGTATATAAGGATTACATCCCTTGCTGAGCCATAAACCATGGTTCAGTAACAACATCAACGCCGTTCCCATAAAACACAAGGTCCCAACCCAATGAATCACCTTTGGCATGATGCGTGAATCAGATTTTATATTTATATTTTAAAAAAAAATCATGATTGTGGCTACTCACCCTGTTTCAGGTTCTAAGAAGCTGGGCAACCCTTGTCTTTCATAGTTAGAGACTTGCAAAATACTTTCTATATAGTTTCTGCCAGTCTTGATTATCAATCTTATCGATCTAGTCTGCCACAGACAGATTATTAAACAACGGCTCTGAAAAACACAGTCCTTCTCTGTCTGGTGAGGACTGAATTTTCTCTGAATTTAATGGTTCGTGAAATAGAATAGAATAGAATAACAGAGTTGGAAGGGGCCTTGGAGGTCTTCTAGTCCAACCCCCTGCCTAGGCAGGAAACCCTACAACACTTCAGACCAATGGTTACCAACATCTTTTTAAAAGCTTCCAGTGTTGGAGCATTCACAACTTCTGGAGGCAAGTTGTTCTCACTGTTAGGAAATTTCTCCTTAATTCTAGGTTGCTTCTCTCCTGGATTAGTTTCCACCCATTATTTCATTTCTTGTCCTGCCCTCAGGTGCTTTGGAGAATAGCTTGACTCCCCCTTCTTTGTGGCAGCCCCTCAAATATTGGAACCCTGCTATCATGTCTCCCCTAGTCCTTCTTTTTAAAATTTATAAAAATACTTTATTAAACAAATGTATACAAATACAATAAAACCAAACATTCTGCTTATCGCAACCTAAGCAAAACAGTGTTCACTCAATCTGACATCTCTCAAATTATGTAGAATAATCATTCACACTTATTACATTAACATATAACCCAAAATTTCATCTAATTATATATTACAAACATAGTTGCATGTTATGTTGCCAATTTCTGTCTTACCTTTTTATTTGCCTTTATTTTGTTCCTTTCATGTCTATCTTCGAACCAACTGTACTAAAAATTCCAGGTCTCATAATACTCTGACTCCTCTTTGTTTTTCAGTCCCATTGACAATCTGCCCATTTCTTCACATTCCAAAATTTTCTTTATAATCATGAAGTCAGGAGGAGTATTTTCCTATTTCCAGTTTCTTCTTTTCATCAGACTAGACGTACCCAGTTCCTGCAACTGTTCTTCATATGTTTTAGCCTCCAGTGCCCTCAGGGGACAAATATACTCTACAGATTGTCCTCGATTTAGGATTGCAGTTAAGCCCAAAATTTATGTAGCTAATTGAGATGTTGGTTCAGTGAATTTTGCCCTGTTTTATGACCTTTCTTGCTACAGTAGTCAAGTGACACATTGCCATTGATAAGTTATTAACCCAGTTGTTAAGTGAATCTGGCACCCCCATTGACTTGGCTTGTCCTTAGGTCACAAAAAGGGGATCATATGACCCCGATATGCTGCAACCGTCATAAATAGGAACCAGTTTCCAAGCGGCTGAATTTTGATCATGTGACTGTGGGGATGCTGTAACAGTCATAAAGGTGAAAAATGTTCATTAGTCACTTTTTAAGTACCTGTGTCATTTTGAACAGTCACTAAACAAAGCATTGTAAGTCGAGGACTGCCTGTGGAGAATTTTGTTCTGCTGTATTGACTTCTTTAGATACAGCTTTCTTTCTTTCTTTCTTGTTTTTGTTTATTGATATTTATAAAGAATGTTTATAAAAGACAAATGAAAAGAAAGAAAGAAAAAAGGATGGAAGGGAGGAAGAAGAAAGAAAGAAAGAAAGAAAAAGAAAGAGAAAGAAAAAGAAAAAGAAAGGAAGAAAGAAGAAAAAACAAAGAAGAAAGGGAGGAAAAAACAAAGAAGGAAGAAAGGAAAAAAGAAAGAAAGACATAAAAAGAAAGAAAGAAAAAGGAAGAGAAAGAAAAAAAGAAAAAGAAAGGAAAAGAAAGAAAAAACAAAGAAGGAAGAAAGGAAAAAGAAAGAAAGAAAGAAAAAGAGAAAGAAAGAAAAAATAAAGGAAGAAGGAAGGAAAAAAGAAAGAAGGAAGGAAGGAAGAAATAATGCAATTTATCTTCCTGTAGGAGTGAACAAAGGACATAAAAATGCAGTTGTGAAGACATGTGGGAATGACCTTGAGGGACAGGAGAGACAATTGCAGATGGGACAACCGTCATGTAAACAACATCTCAACCCACAAAAGGAGGGAAGGCATGACCAATATTTTAGAAGGGACCCTCCCTAGTTTTGCAGAGTAAAATGAAAAGAATAATTAATTTCAGGATTCCAAGATTCTGTTAATGTAGCCTAACCATAAAAATAGAGGGAGTAGAGATGTTCCCTGGCTCCAGCAAGAGTCCGAAAGCTTGGAAGACAAAATCATTGCACCAGAGGTGATATTCAGCAGGTCCTGACCAGTTCTGGAGAACCGGTAGAGGAAATTTTGACTAGTTCAGAGAACTTGCAAATCCCACCTCTGACTGGCCCCTCCAACCGCATCTATTCCCTGCCTCCCGAGTCCCAGCTGATTGGCTGGGTCTTCTTTGGTTGCTCTGCACAGGAGAACGGAGCTGGAAAGCAGGTTAGTGGGGTGGGGAGGGAATGGAGATTTTTGCAATATCCTTCCCTGCCACACCCACTTAGCCACACCATGCCTAACAAGCCATGCCCACAGAACCGGTATTAAAAAAATTTGAATCCTACCACTGCTCTGGGCCAACCCAGTTTGGATCCTGCAGAGTGAATATTCCTAGTTGTGTGTCTTGTTTGGATTGTCTTGAAGAGCCAACAGCGATCTAAGGAAATGGCCTCTAACATTCAGGAAGATGCAGTGTGGGGTGTCAAACTGTGTAGCAATGGGATGTAAATCCCATCAATCTATATACCATTGTGGCAAGAGAGGTTGGTTTCAGGCAGGCCTCCACTCCTGGGAGATGATGACTGTGTCATCTATGTTTCCTGCCATCATGAGTCATGTCAGTACCACGTCTCCCCCCTGCCTGCTGTGGTATTTTGATGCGCAGTTTGACCTCTTTCCATCTGTCCAACACATCAGAATCCCCAATCTTTCTAGCCACTGAAGTGGCACATGAAATGAGACCGTTGAAGATTATCTTGATCTCCTATAGGTCTCTCTCCCCCCTCTCTCTGCCTCTCTCTGTCTCTCTGCCTGTCTGTCCATCCCTCCTTCTGTCTGTCTGTCTCTGCCTCTCTCTCTCTGTGTGTCTCTCTCTGCCTCTTTGTCTGTCTATCCGTGTGCCTGTCTGTCTCTCTTTCTCTCTCTCTTGTATGTCTGTTTCTCTCTGCCTTTCTCTCTCTGTGTTTGTCTCTCTCTGTCTGCCTCTCTGTGCCTTTCCCCGCCACACCCCATTCTCTCTGTTTGTGTCTTTTCTGCCCAGTTCTGTGGTTGAGATTGAGCTTAGGAACCTGCATCTTGTAGTGATGAAGGTCTTGGACCAGAAGTGGGGAGATCCAGATTCAAGTCCATCACTGGCCAGCGAAGCTGAATGGCTGATTTTAGGCCAATCATTCAACTGGTCCCTTAATGGCCCTTCAAAGTTACAACAGACTTTCTCCAGTCTACACATGATCTAGATTCAAAGTTATGATGACCATTCCCCCGCCGAATCATATGATTGCATTTGGGGTGCCCGCATGTACAACTTTTTGATGCATCCTGTGGTCACAATTTACAATGGTGGGTTTGTTTTTGTTTTTTGCCATAAAATATTTTTGCTTCCAGTTTTCAGCAAAAAAAATCCACTTTTGGTAGACAACGAATTTGCTTAACGACCATGACATTGCTTTTATGACCATTGTGTTTACTTAACAACCATTGCTGAAAAGGTCATAAAATCAGGTGCGGTCATGTGATAGGTTAATGATGACATAACTTACAGCCATAATCCAGACTTGATTAGGGTCATAAACCAAGGGTTACCTGTAACAACTACATACCTAGAATACTGCATCCAGTTTTGGTCACCACACTATAAAAAAGATGTTGAGACTCTAGAAAAAGTACAGAGAAGAGCAACCAGGATGATTAGGAGACTGGAGATTAAAACATAAGATGAATGGTTGCAGGAACTGGGCTTGGCTAGTCTAGTAAAGAGAAGGACCAGGGGAGACAGGATAGTAGTTTCCCAATATTTGAGGGGCTGCCACAGGGAGGAAGGGGTCAAGCTATTTTCTAAAGCACCCAAAGGCCCGACAAAGAATTATGGATGGAAACTGAACAAGGAGAAGTTTCAACCTGGAAATAAGGAGAAACTTTCCGACAGTGACAGCAATCAACCAATGGAACAGAAGTTGCCTTCGGAAGTTGTGGAAGCATTATCCCTGGAGGCTTTCAAGAAGAGGTTGGACTCCCATCTGTCAGAAATGGTGTAGGGTCTCCTGCTTGGGTGGGGGGTTGGACTAGATGACCTATAAAGTCCCTTCCAACTCTGATTATCTGTTATCTGTTCTGCCATGCCCTCTGACCTGGGGGAGCGGCACCCAGCCAGGGAGGACATGGCCTCCAGTCCCCCTTCCTTTGCAAATTAGCAAAAATCAAAAAGCACCCTTACAAATCTGAAAAGCTTTCCCTCCTCTGAATTCAAGGAGATGGTTTTCATCTTTTTTGCTCCAGGCTCAGTGTTCTTGTGGATCAATCTGTCTGGAAGTGAGGGGACTCAGGAAGAAGTAACCCCCCCTCCATCCTCCAAAAAAGATGAGAGTGGCACGCCTCATTGGCCTCCCACCCCTAAAGCAGCTAAACTCAGCAGGAAATAATGGCAAACGTAATCGTAATGGCCCCGCTGATTAAGAAAGAGCACAGTGTTATTCCAAGAAAATACCGCAACAAAGAGAAGCCGTATGTTCTGAAAAACTTTTTGCAAAGGTTGATGAAGCTAGAAGCCCAAGAAGCTGTGACTTCAACATGACCACCAGCCCTACTGATGGGCGCTGGCGTCATTTCTGCTGCTGTGGATGTGATAGACAACAACAGCCCATCCTGGCTGAAATTTGTAATGTGGCTCAATTCCTAATTGGACAGATTAGCAAACTTCTGTTCTTCATGTCTCTTTCCAAAGGACATGGACAGTCCAGTGTCTGGACATCGCTCCCTTGACGTCTGCTTGATGACAGAAATGTCTCCTGGGTAGTTTGTCTGCAGCAAAGTCGTTTTTCAAGAAGTGGCAATTTTCTTCCTATCCTAAACTAATTTTTATTTGTGTCTTGCACAACTCAGACATCACTCTCTTTGTGTCCTTTCTTTCTTTCTTTGTTTCTTTCTTTCTTTCTTTCTTTCTTTCTTTCTTTCTTTCTTTCTTTCTTTCTTTCTTTCTTTCTTTCTTTCTTTCT
>BLBF01000071.1:6917606-6956200 GCA_015471245.1 Laticauda colubrina
TTCTATTCTATTCTATTCTATTCTATTCTATTCTATTCTATTCTATTCTATTCTGACTAGAAATGTTCAGTGTTTGTCCCAGCAGTTGTCATAAACTGAGGACCTCCTGTAAATGTTTTATCATTAATGGTCTAGGGCAGGGGTCTCCAACCTACTCCCAGAATTTCTCAGCCAGCAAAGCTAGCTGAGGAACTCTGGGAGTTGAAGTCTACAAGCCTTAAAGTTGCAAGGTTGGAGACCCTGGTTTAGAACACCAAACCTTTCCGTTATCTTCAGGCCGCCCAAACATGTGCCAATAATCTGCTGTCTTGGCCATCTGAAATTCAGACCTGCATCTCCTCTGGCAGGAAGTGGTTCTTGCAGAGACGCCTTGGAGCCTGAGTGGTGTGCGTCACCACGAAAAACAGATTGTCTGTTTTTTGCATGTGTGTCCCTTGCAGGGAAAATGTCCAGCAACTTAAGCAACTTGTCAAGTGTGGCTTTAAACTTTTGTATCCCAGATGGGATGGGAGGCTGAGCCAGCTTTGAGCCTGGTGAGATTCAAACTGCCAAATTGCAGGCAGCCAGCAGTCAGTAGAAGTTAGTACTGCACTGACTGACTACGGCAGTCAGTACTGCACTCTAACCACTGTGCCACCACAGTTCACAACAACAACGACAATAACCAGTATCAACCATCAGCCCTAGTCAATGATATTTGTCATACAATTTTAAATCTTCAGTTGACTGAGTTCCATGTTTAATGAAGAAAATAGATAATAATAATAATAACAACAACAACAACAACAACAACAACAATAATAATAGAATGAAAATGGCAAAGGCAAACAAGAGTAGGACCACAAGTAATAGGTGGCTTGGGTGCAATACCAAAACAACTGGAGTACCACTTGAACACCGTCAGCATTGACAAATTTGCCATCGGTCAATTGCAGAAGGCAGTTTTACTAGGAACGGCTTCCATCCTGCGACGATATCTGTTAACACCATTAAATATCCAGGTTTGCCTATCCCAGGTCCTTGGTAAGGACTCGATAGGTAGACAAAAGTGTCAAACTCAGTCTGAACATCTTGCTGACTGTGCAATGATGAATAGTAGCAGCAGCAGCAGCAGCAGCAGCAGCAGCAGCAGCAGCAGCAGTCGTCGTCGTCATCGTCATCTCACTTTTTGCAGTTGGGAAGGCTGGAAAAGGGAAAGGGGCATAATAAGTTAAGGGGAAAAAAATAAAGTCATTTTTCTTCTGTAAACCCCCAGCCTAAATAAATGTACTTTGAAAAGGGGGCTCTTATGCAGACATCAGGGAAAACCTAGTGCAGCATTTCAGTTGATGATGGAATCACACAGCTGTCTTCCATAATTCCAACTCTCCTAGATCCCTGATGATAAGAGAGGATGATTGCAAAACAGAACTGGTTGTAGCATAGATCTCATCCCTGGGGCTGAAAAAGAAACAGGAGTTTGTCAGGACATGGTGGACTGGACAAGACAATGGATACTCCAGAATCGCTTTTATTTTGGAATAGAGCTGAAAAAGCTTCTTGGATGAGAAGTGAAACATTTTCAAAGAAAAACTGAGAAAATCCAGTTGCCTCTTGAAAATAGCGCCTTTGGGACATCTTATTTGGGGAAAGGATTGTTAGCTTCCTGGAGAGGAGAGCTTCAAATAAAGTTCTTGGAGACTTTATTTTAGTGGACTGACAAAAAACCCAAACAGCTAGCATTTTGGTGTGTTCATTTTCAAAGGTTTGATATAGTAACTCCTTTCCTTCTTGAAAATAAACCTAACTATGGGACTTAGCATGAATCCTTTTTGCTGGGCTGCATTGTGTGATCACAGTGTGTGATTGCTGGGCTGCACTGAGTGTCGAGAAGACCTCTTAAATGTGACAGTGGAAACATATGTTCATTAATTACATTTCAGAGGGTGCCAAACAGAGGTGGTATTCAGCAGGTTCTGACCAGTTCTGGACAACTAATAGCAGAAATTTTGAGTAGCTTGGAGAACCGGCAAATAACACATCTGACTGGACTCACCCCCATCTATTGTCTACCTCCCAAGTCCCATTTGATTGTCTGGGTCTTCTTTGGTTGCCCTGCACAGGAAAATGGAGCTAGAAAGCAGGTTAGTGGGGTGGGGAGGGAATGGGGATTTTGCAGTAACCTTCCCCTGCCATGCCCACCAAGCCACGCCACGTCCACCAGGCCACGCCCACGGAACTGGTAGTAAAAGAATTTTAATCCCACCACTGGTGCCCAACTAGCTTCAGTGATGTTTTCCTGTGACCTGTGCTGAAATAAGATTCAAGGGCGACCTTAGGTTAAACATACATTAGGCAGGGCTGCCCTCTTGATCTCAGGCAGCAAAATGTGTTGCGTTCCCCAGTTCTTTGTTTAGAAACGTTGGGTAGATCTTCATACGTTCAAAAGATGACAATTGGACAGATCTTTTCCATTTCTGCAAACATGGGATCTTTAATAGCTCAAAGAACTACAGCCAGCAATGAACAGCATTAAGCCCAGACAGCAGACACTCAGAATAACAGAATAACGGAAAGGACCTTGGAGGTCTTCTAGTCCAACCCTCTACCTAGACAAGAAACCCTACACCACTTCAGACAAATGGTTATCCAACATCTTTTTAAAAACTTTTTCAGTGTTGGAACATTTACAACCTCTGAAGGCAAGCAGTTCCACTGATTAATTATTCTGGCTGTCAGGAAATGTCTCCTTAGTTCTAAGTTGCTTCTCTCCTTGATTAGTTTCTACCCTTTGCTTCTTGTCCTGCCCTCAGGGGCTTTGGAGAATAGCTTGACTCCCTCTTCTTTGGGGCAGCCCCTGAGATATTGGAACACTGCTCTCATATTAGGCAAAGAGATGGTGTGCAAGTTATTCACCATTTTAGAGAGAACAGATTACAGGTAGTCTTTTTCTTACGATCAAAACTGAGCCCAGCATTTCTGTTGTTAAGTGAGACATTTGTTACAATCGTTTGCCCTGTTTTCTTGCTTGAGTTAAGTGAATCGCTGCAGTTGATAATATTGGAAGTTAAAACCCACCCCTCTCCTAGGAAAATAACATATTTTAGGATATACTAAAAAGGCAGAATATTTCCCCTAAAAAGAAAAGTAGAAACTCAGAGAGGCAAAAACTCAGCCCCCACCCTCCCCACCTTTGCTAATGGACCATTACTCTGGCCTAGGCCAGTCTATTTTACATAACAAAGATCTACTCCAGGTAAAGCTATAATAGGAATTGCCCAAAGCCCTTTGTTATATCATCATCCAGCAAGGCTCAGCCAAGCCTGGGACTCAGGACAACCTACAGAGTTGCCCCTGCACGGTCCCATAGGAGTCTGACTACCAGTCAGAATACAAGCTCAAATTCAAATCCCAGCAGAGGGTATAAAACAGTTGCACTCTCAACATATCAACCCTTCTTTCTTTCCCTTCATCTTGAAAAAATGGGATTGTCCTTTTCACTTTGGAGCTCCAAGCCATGTGGTTCTGTCCACCATTAAACCATCTTTCCAAACAACCTCCATGTTTCCAGTTTCTTTTTCCCCACTTGAAACTGAACCCAAAGGATAATTCTTCCAACAATAAGTTAGTCACCCGGTTGTTAAGTGAATCTGGCTTCCCCATTGGCTTTGCTTGTCAGAAGGTCATAAATATGAAGCAATTGCCAAGCATCTGGATTTTGATCACATGACCATGAGGATGTTGGTTTAAATCAGAGGTCTCCAAACTTGGCAACTTTAAGACTTGTGGACTTCAACTCCCAGAATTCTCCAACCAGTAATTCTGGGAGTTGAAGTCCACAAGTCTTAAAGTTGCTAAGTTTGGGGACCCCTGGTTTAAGTGAACACTTAATCAACACTTAAGTTGATTCACTTAACAACCGTGTTACTAACTTAGCAAGTGCAGAGATTCTTTTAATAACTGGGGCAAGGAAGGTCTTTACCGATGCATCAGGATGCTCAGATACAGTGGCAAACACTAATGTGGCACAGTAGCCTGATGCTTGGGATGATTGCATAGAGCAGGAGTGTCAAACTCAAGGGCTGGGGATGAGATCTGGCCCACAAGGCCGCCCTGGAAACAGCAAAGGACTGTCCTGCGGTGCCTCTCCCAGAGAAAATGGAGCTCAGCAGGGCTGCGTGCGGCCCTCCTGAGCTCCGTTTTCTCTGGCAGAAGGTTGCAGGAGGACGCCACAGCCGAAAATGGAGTTTGTGAGGACCACGGGTGACCCTTGGGAGGCCATTTTTGCTGGCAGAGAGCTCGGTGGTCTCACAGGCACTCCTGACCCGAGTGATGTCCAGTTGGCCATGCCAATCCCGGCCACCCAATGTTGAACACAACCCTGATGCGGCCCTCAATGAAATCCAGTTTGACACCCCTGGCCTAGAGCAAGTAATGTTTTTAAATGGAACCATAAAAGTGCAATGATCCATTATAATATCTCCAGCCATAAGATGGCGGTATACACCCAGTCCTGAGAAAAGCCCGTCTATATCAGGGTTTTTTTTTGAAACTTGGCAACTTGTAGACCGGTGGACTTCAACTCCCAGAATTCCTCAGCCAGCATTTCTTTTTTTACACTGTCATGAATTTGAATGGTTGCTAAACATGGCAGTCAGTAAGCAAGCAATACCTATAGATGAAGGAGCTTGCTAGGTTCGCTGTACCGGAGAGTATCCCAAAACTTCATAGTAACAACTAATAAGATAGTCTTGATTTAAAGAAACAACACCCCTTCTCACCCCCCAGCTATTCAGACTGGTTGTTATCTAGTACAGGTAGTCCTTGAATTAAGACCATAATTGAGCCCAAAATTCATGCTGCTGAGTGAAACATTGGTTGACTCAGATTTGCCCCCTTTTACGACTTTTCTTGCCATCGTTGTTAAGTGAATTATTGCATTTGTTAAGTTAGTCATATTAAGTCGTTAAGTGAATCTGGATTCCCCATTGACCTTGCTTGTCAGAAGGTAGCAAAAGCTGATCATATGACCCTGGGATGCTGCGACCGTCATAAATCTGAACCAGTTGCCAAGCATCTGAATTTTGATTCACATGATTGTGGGGATGCTTCAATGGTCATAAGTATGAAAAATGGTCTTAAGTCATTTTTTTCAGTGCCATTGTAACTCTAAATGGTCACTAAATGAACTGTGGTTAGTCGAGGATTACCTGTCTAAGCATAGCAGTTCTCATAGTTTCTGGAAATATGACCATTTGCAGCATGGTTTCTCTTTGAGTCATTGGACCAGCAAGAACTGGAACACATAACACCAGGTATGTCACTAGAAGGCAAAATCATGAAAATGTCTCTCTCTTACATCGGCCATGTCATGTGGGGGAATTCATTTTGGGAAAAGTGTAAAGAAGAGCAACTAAAACAATTAAAGGCCTGGAGACAAAAATCTATGAAGGACAGTTGTGGCTATGGCTAGTCTAGAGAAAAGAGGGACTAGAAGGGACATGATAGCAGCATTCCAGTATTTCAGGAGCCATGGTGGTACAGTGGTTAGAGTGCAGTACTGAAGGCTACTTCTGCTGACTGCCGGCTGCCTGCAATTTGGCAGTTCAAATCTCACCAGGCTCAAGGTTGACTCAGCTTTCCATCCTCCCGAGGTGAGTCAAATGAGGACCAAGATTGTTGGGGGCAATAGGTTGACTCTGGAAACCGTTTGGAGAGGGCTATAAAAGCACTGTGAAGCGGCATATAAGTCTAAGTGCTATTGCTATATTTGATATCCCTATCAAATAACAAAATTGGAAGGGACCTTGTTGGTCTTCTGCTTTCTCTTCAGAGGATAATTAGCACTGCAGAAAAAAACAATTGCTACTAACCTGCCTTCATGGAGGACCTGTATCCTGCATGAGTCCAAAAGAGGGCTGTGAAAATATTTATTGACCCCTCACATCCCGGACATAAACTGTTTCAACTCCTACCCTCAAAATGATGCTATAGAGCACTGCACAACAGAACACAAGGACAGTTTTTTCTCCAAATGCCATCATTCTACTAAACAGATAATTCCCTCAACACTATCCAACTATTTACAAAGTCTACATTACTATTACTGTTAATCTTCTCATCACTCCTTGTCACCATCCCCTCCCACTTGTGAACTGTATGACTGTAACTTTGTCTCTTGTACCCTTATGATTTATACTGACAGTTTCCTAGTATGATTTGATTGCTTATTGCACCCTGTGACTATTATTAAGTGTTGTACCTAATGATTCTTGACTCTTCACGAATGTATCTTTTCTTTCAAGTATACTGAGAGTATTTGCACCAAGAAAAATTCCTTGTGTGTCCAATCACACTTGGCCAATAAAGAATTCTATTCTATTCTACGCTACGCGACGTGACGCTACTCTACTTTACTCTACTCTGTTCTGTTCTGTTCTGTTCTGTTCTGTTCTACTCTACTCTACTCTACTCTACTCTACTCTACTCTACTCTATTCTATTCTATTCTATTCTATCGAGCAAGGGATTGGACTAGAAGACTTTAAAAGTCTTTGAGTCTGATCCCCCCCCTCTTTTCCTCCCGCATTCTCCTCCTCTTCTTTTTTCTTTTTCCTTCCTGTTTCTTGCTGATGGAAAGATGGCAGCCTTGAGTCAAAGAGATTATTTCATTCTCTTTCTCAACATGAAGACGTCCTTTCCTTAGTCTGTTTCTTTACATCCAAAGTCAACCAGGGCAACCTTGCCAAGGTAAGGCAGATCATAGAACAAAACGATGAAGGATTAAGTCAAGGCAGGATACATGGGTGGGCGAGGGTCTTAGCCAAGACAGGAAATAATTGTTTGCTATATTCTCCATTTCTCTTCGTACAGGAAAGAGATGAACAGGAGGCAGGTTGAAAAATCTTTTCAATGCCAGAAACCACTTGGTCATCTTGTTGCAACAACACTTGTATTTTAAAAGCATCTAACAAAAACAGGTGGGAAGTGGAAGGAGGGGAAACCCCCCCCCCCAAAAAAAAGCTAAGAAAAAGCACAAGGCAGTATAGTCAAATGATTGGTTAAAAATGATATTAATGTATTTAATATTGGATTGAAAACACGAGATTATATACAATGTAATTGTAATTGAAGACTATGAAATGGAAGCACAAAACAATTTGTTAAGCAACTGGGACACTGTATGTACATATGTGGAAGATGGCCTGATATTTTTGTTTTGTTTGTTTATATTTGTTTTAAAAACCAATAAAAATTTATATAAAAAAAAAAAAAAGCACAAGGCCAAAAATCACACTGTGAGCATTTCAAGGAACCAACTCGAAACAAATAAACTCCGAGACACACATTCCCTCAAAGTTCCATTTTATTACAGTTGTCATATTGGCACATCTGGAAAAATCTGAATCTGAGAGTTCCGGGTTTTCCCTTCCCAAAAGAGAAATCAAAGATCCATCCCCTGCACCCACCAGTCCATCACATGGCCCAATCAAATCTTTGTCCCAATTGGAGACATCCCTCCAGTCACTCCTCTCCAGGTGCAGGGCAACATGTCCTTGACTCTCTGAGAAACAATGTTGTTGTGTCCAATCTTCTACCTCTCTATGAAATCCCCCCTCCCAATTTCCCAAACACTGAATGTGGCAGCCTCAAAGCGGCCAAGTAAAAAATGGCTTCCAAGGCTGACACACTGAGGCTGGACAAACACAGGTATCCCCTGTCAGCCCTCCAGGTGAAATGGACAGGAAACAGAACCAGGCAAACAAATTCTACTTTATTGTAAGGCTACAGAACAGAATCTTCCCAAGTCTGAATATATAAATTTCCAGGGATCGCTATTAACTGCTTGTGCCATCAGGAGAGGTCCTTCCTAAGTTTCTTTCTTTAAGAGCTGTGAAGAGGAAAAGGAGAAGGTGAATAAGTCACGTCCAGGGTAGAGGTGGCATTCAGCAGGTTCTGACCAGTTCTAGAGAACTGATAGGGGAAATGTTGAGTAGTTTGGAGAACCAGCAAACACCACCTCTGACTGGAGATTTTACAGGATCCTTCCCCTGCCATGACCACCAAGCCTTCCAGCTTTCTGAGAGGAGGACTCAAATTGTTGGGGACAATATGCTGACTCTGTAAACTGCTTAGAGAGGACTGTAAAGCACAATAAAGTGGTATATAAATCTAAGTGCTATTGCCATTTGAGAGGCTGCCACAGACAGGTATCGGTCAAGCTATTTTCCAAAGCACCTGAAGGCCAGACAAGGAATAATGGTTGGAAACTGATCAAGAAGAGATTCAACCTAGAAATAAGGAGACATTTTCTGACAATGAGAACAACCCACCAAAGGAACAGAAGTTGCCTTTGGAAGTTGTGGGAGCTTCATCCCTGGAGGCTTTCAAGAAGAGACTGGACTGCCATCTGTCAGAAATGGTGTAGGGTCTCCTGCTTGAGCAGGAGTTTTGGACTAGATGACCGACAAGTTCCCTTCCAACTCTATCATTCTGTTATAAGCAATTATGTTTGGAAAAGTCAGCAGTAAAGGGAAACCAGGCCATGAAAGAACAGGGTAGCTGGACACTACCAAAGCTAACAGAGAATAGAAAAACTCAGAGAAGTAGTCTAAGAATGGAGGATGAGGAGAGACCTAGCCCAGAGAATGACCGAGAGTTGGACTCCATTGAATACATAGCAACACCATCATCATCATATTCTTGTAGGATGCAACAGAAAACACCCAACCTTCCTTGCGTCCTTAAGTCTTCTGATTAAGATTCTCTGATGCTTCTGTCGCAAACGACGTGTCCTCTTCAATGAGGGCCCTGCGGAAAAGTCCCAAGAAGGAAGCTCGGCGGCGAAGGCCCCTGCTCTGGAGGTAGCCCACAAAGCCATAGAGCACTGGGTTGATGCAGCTGTGTAAATATGCCAGCGCATTGGAGACCTTGAGTGCAATTCCCCAAAGGGCATTTTTGGTCCAAACAGTGTTCAGCAGCACGAAGATGTGGTGGGGCAGCCAGCAGATGAAGAAAAGGGCGACGATGGTGGCCACCAGGCTGATGGTGCGGTGGCAACTCTTCCAGCGCCGTTCACGAAGCTTGCAAAGCAGAATGGAGTAAGCTGTGGAGATGATGATGAAGGGCAGGAGGAACCCGCCGAAGAACCTGCTCATTCTCAGGGGAAGTTCAGTCGAGGTTTTGAGAGCCTTGTGATAGATGCAACAGGAGGCACCGTTTCTGACTTCGATCGTGCGGACTACCAGGTAAGGGAGGCTGAAGAACAGAGCAAGGGTCCATGCTCCAATGCACATCAGGGTTTGAAAACGAGGACTTTGGTGGTTTCGGGCCCACACGGGCTTCACTACCATCAAACATCGATAAAGGCTGATAACAGTGAGGACAAAGACGCTAGTGAAAGTGGTGAGATAGCGGACAAAGCTATGGACCTTGCAAAGTGCGAGGCCGAAGGGCCATTGCTGATACATGATCTCTTGCACAAGGGCAGGGATGCGGCCCATGGAGAAAAGGAAATCAGCGACAGCCAGGTTGAAATAGAAGGTGGAGGTGAATGTTTTGTGTTTCTTTTGTGTAACTATGATCCACATGACCAGCCCGTTGCCTGAAATGCCCAAAAGCAAGATGATCACGTTGGTGACAATCGCGATATGGCGCATGACTTCTTCCACCGCAGTTACATTACTGAGGCAATAAGATACGTTCATGGCTGCCTAGAAAGAATAAGACAGTAAGATTCAATGTTGGTTCATATTTTTCTAAGTCTTATTCTTCTTGATGGGGGTGTCAGCATTCCAGTGAAACTCCCCATTTCATTCAGCACTCAGAAACAAAGTTCATCCAAGTAAGAATTTATTGAAGAAATCATCTGGGAAAACCCAAATCGGAGAGTTCTGGGTTTTCCCTTCATAATTGAAAATCAAAATCCCATCCCTTCCACCCACTAGTCAATCACATGGTCCAATCACCCGTTGTCCCAACTGGAGACATTCCTCCAGACACTCCTCTCCAGCTGCAGGGTAACTTGACTTATAAAAAGAATGCTGTTGAGTCTAATCTAAGAGTGCAGAGAAGAGCAACAAAGAGGATTAGGGGACTGGAGGCTAAAACATATGAAGAACAGTTGCAGGAACTGGGTATGTCTAGTCAATGAAAAGAAGGACTAGGGAAGATATGATAGCAGCGTTCCAATATCTCAGGGGCTGCCCCAAAGAAGAGGGAGTCAAGCTATTCCCCAAATCACCTGGAGGGCAGGATAAGGAGCAATGGGTGGAAACTAATCAAGGAGAGAAGCAACTTAGAACTAAGGAGAAATTTCCTGACAGTCAGAACAATTAATCAGTGGAACAACTTGCCACCAGAAGTTGCAAATGCTCCAATACTGAAAGTTTTAAAAAATATGTTGGATAACCATTTGTCTGAAGTGGTGTAGGGTTTCCTGCCTAGGCAGGGGGTTGGACTAGAAGACCTCCAAGGTCCCTTCCAACTCTGTTATTCTATTCTATTCTTCCACCTCTCTATGAAATCCCCCCTCCCAAATTCCAAGGCACTAAATGTGGAAGCGTCGAAGCTCCTAAATAAAATATGGTTTCCAAGGCTGACAGGGGGGAGAGTGAAGACAATGTATAGCCCTGTAGTCACAAAGAACCCTCAGAGTTTTTCCTGCAGCCAATTTCCAACTCTGCTACTATATCTTGGCCCAAAACGTCCTCAACATATAACCATCGGTTTAAGCAAGTGAAGTTACAGTGGCATGGGGAAAAAAATTGGTCCTCGCCATTGCAACATCTCCACAGTTGTATGATCAAAATTTGGACGCTCGGCAGCCTGGCATGAGTTTACGTTAGTGCAGCATCCCAGAGACCAGCTGAAATTCTTGGGGTGTCATGCCTGGGTTAAGAGACAAATATATGATTAAGTCCTCGCTAATCTCTTCTCTAGGGAATAAATCAGGATGTATCAAATAGTTCTTTCTAATGCAAGTGTTCTGGGAGAACTGTAAGGTAAAGTTAAAGGTTCCCCTCGCACATACGTGCCAGTCGTTTCCAGCTCTAGGGGGTGGTGCTCATCTCCATTACAAAGCCAAAGAGCCAGCACTGTCCGAAGACGTCTCTGTGGTCATGTGGCTGGCATGACTAAACGCCTTTGAAGGCGCCCGGAACGCTGTTCCCTTCCCACCAAAGGGGTCCCTGTTTTTCTACTTGCCTTATTACACGCTTTTGAACTGCTAGGTTGGCAGAAGTTGGGATAAGTAACAGGAACTCACTCTGTTATGTGGCGCTAGGGATTCGAATCACCGAACTGCCGACCTTTCTAATCGACAAGCTTAGCGTCTTAACCACTGAGCCATCACCTCCCTTAAGGAGAATTTAAGTTGAACTGTAGTGGTCTGATATTTATGGACATGGTAGATTTGTGTGATTTGTCCAGACAAGCACATCCAGAGGTACCGTACTAGGTCTAACTTCATAGTAAAATTACATTAACAGAATTGTGCAAGTTTGGAAAGAGGTCTCTCTCTCTCTCTCCCCTTACTTTTACAATCCAAGAAACCGGGAAAGATCTCTTCTGAGACATTTACTATGCCTTCTTCCTTCTGCAGGCTCAGCTGGCATTTATCCCACCATTTTCTAATCTGCAACTCTTTGTCCATCTCCCATGGTTCTTCCTGCATACCACTACAAGTGGGACAGTGTTTCTTAGACTTCTGGATGTTAAAGACATCCACACTTTTGAAGCTTGAAGTTGAGAAACACTGGTAGGGATGGAAGGTGTCCTTTTTTTGCTGGGCTGTCCCAGTCAACAAACTGGTTGCAAAGGCAAATCAAAGCTTTCAAAACCTCACTCCGTGGAGGCCTGGCGCTCGGCTCAGTCATGAAACATTCAGCAATCGGAAGGGGCTTCTGGTACATGCATATGGTGTGTGGATCAAAACTTCTTCCAGGCTCTTCTAGAACAGCAAAGAGGCCTCAGGAATGAAGCAATGCAGTCGCTTGACATGTAGAACCCAGAAGGCCTTAGGATTTCACCACACAGCTATGATGGGAAATGTTCCAGGTTTGAAATCCTCAGTGCAAGATACCAGATCTAACTAAATTTAGGTGCTGCTTTTCACATAATTAAAAGCAGACTATTTCTTCTGGCAGCATTTCTCTAATCCTGCAAAGTGGTCTAAAATATCAGCCATTTTTCTCCTCCCCCCTTTTTTTAATCTCTTCATTTTTGGGATGAAAGTTGATTAAGGAGTTGAAGTTGATTAAAGAGTTGAAGCCAGTGGTGGGATGCTGCCAGTATAATAACTTTGAGTGCGCTGCGCACACGTGCGCAGCTTTCAAAATTACTTACCTTCAATGTTACTTCGGGGAAGTAACACAGCTGAGGCATGGCAATCCGGATTGTCAGAGCGAACTGGTTTGGAGCCAGCTCATCATTGGAGCTAGGGATTCACTCTGAACTGGTCTGAACTGGCAGAATCCCACCCCTGGTTGAAGGCACTCACTTACTAGAAGAACAACTGGTGAAGTTGCTCTTTGCTATCATTCTCAGCTTACCCTTTTTCTGAGAGTAGGGATGCCTCAAGATGTAACTTAAGAGCTGCAAAGTTTCAACATTCAAGATTGCATCAGAGGAGCTGTTTGAAAAAACATTTTAAGATTGCTTTGCTTTCTCTGGGTTTGGAGAGATGTTTTAAGGAGCAAAAGGGGGTAGTTTAAGCCTTGAGAATATTTAAAGCACCCACCCAATCCTCAAAAACCTCAAATCTCCCCCCTCCAAGGGATCTTGTTGGCCCCATTTGGAACCAACAGAATCAAATCTGTTTCCTTCACTAACTTATGGGAAAACCTAAGACCTTCTATATGTCACTTCACGACAACACTCCCCCTCCCCTCAATCCAGCCCTGTTTCCAAACAATGAATCGAGGCATGCCCGTTTACTTTTAACCTTTTCAGATCTTTCTTTCATGCAAAGAGGAAATGGCAACCACTTGAAGCTCCATTCTTGAATGCTCTGAAATGGAATTATTTAGCTTTAGGGAGAGAAGAAATGAGAGTCTATGAAAAAAGCAGATTTTCGGGGAAATAATCATCAGGGAAAGAAAAGGAGAATGACATTCAAGTGAGATGCAAATGGGTATCACACCCTTGCAAAATCTGCCTGATCAGAGAGGACAGTCACAAACAGTAATCTGTCCACAGCATTAGCAACAATATAAGTTTTAGGTGACCCTCAAGTTATTTAAAAAGGAAAACTCTGGGAGGAACACGTCTTACTGTTTCGTCTAAGCTCAATGAGCATGCAACGAGCATACAGCGGTTCCCAAGGGCTCCTGCTTGAGACTCTGTGGCTGCCTCTCAGCCCCTACCTTGCTCACCATTTGAAGATTCACCATGCCTTTCATGGGGAGCTTGTAAGGTGGTTTCACCTAAGAAGGTCTTGAGGTTCTGCTTCTCCGATGCATTCTAAACGGAAGGGCAGGAAGTCACCGAAGAACCTGATTGCAAGAGACCTTAGACTGGCCTTTTCCTTTGCAAAATCACAGAGTGCAACCAAGGGAATGCTCATTTTGCAAGAAAACCCTTGCAAAGATACAAGAAAAGGCTCTTCTCTGGGACTTTCAGAGATTGGAAGAGGAGCCTGTTATAACAGGAGCAACTTGGTGGTTGGCTGCGATGGTGGGGAAAGCAATAGGAGCCGATGCTGCGGTGGTTTAAATGGCAGGGGTTCAGGTGTAAATTATTATTGAACTTTGGAGCTGGTTAGGTGTTTTGGGACCAGATGCTATCTAAGAGTGCAATTGATTAATCCAACAGTCTTGTACAGAGGGGGTAGTCAGCAGGTAATGACTAGTTCTGGAGAACCAGTAGCAGAAATTTTGAGTAGTTTGGAGAACCAGCAAATCCCACCTCTGACTGGAGATTTTACAATATCCTTCCCCTGCCATGTTCACCAAGCCACGCCCACAGAACTGGTAAAAAAAAAAATTGAATTCCACCACTGGTCTTGTGAAGAGAAAAGAAAAGAAATGTGACGAGCCAGGGTGGGATACAAAAGCAACAAAGTCACAAAAAAAGATGAAGTCCTTTTAATTCCTTCAACTTGGCTTTAAAGGTCCAATTATCATTGACTGGAGAAAAAACTCCCCTACAAACAGTTGCGAAAAGGAAGAACATCCATTCAAACTCAAAGTACATATAAATTATAAATAGAAAAAAACAACACAAACCACACTGAAGCAATTAATGAGACAAGGCAGGATAAGGGATTGAAGGCATCCACAGATACTGAAATACAGACACTGGGAAGGACACCAGAACTCAGGTAAGAACTGACAAACTAGAAATATTTTCATGCTTTGCTTCCAGCACTGGCCCATGTGCTGTAAAAAGGCCCATGTCCTTTTAAACAGTCCTCACAGCTGCAGCCCATGAAGGGAATCAAGGCCCTTTCTTCCCCCATAGACCACACCATTCATGTTTCTCCTTTATCCACTCCTCCCTGCGTGCCCTAGGATGAAGAAGGGATGGGCCTGGGTTTTCCTCTGAATGCCCAGCCAGCCTGTGCCCTTCCCCAGTTTCCTCCACAACCTCTGGAGCCACACTCCCACTTCCCTGTCAGCTGTTCCTCCTCTCCCTCAGAGTCAGATTCTAACAGAGGCATGAAAAGAAAGGAGGGAGGGAGGGAGAAAATAACGGAGAGGAGAGGAAGAAAAAAGAAGGGAGGGCAAGGGAGGGGAGGGGAGAAAGGAAGGAAGGAAGGAAAGAAGGTGAAAAGAATGCAGAAGAAAAGAAGTGATAGGAGAAGAAAGTTGGGGAGGGGAGAGGGGAGGGGAGGGGAGGAGAGGAGAGGAGAGAGGAGAGAAGGAAAGAAGGTGAAAAGAATGGAGAGGAGAGGAAGGAAAAAGGAGGAAGGAAGGTGGGAAAAAAGAATGGAGAAGAGAGAAAGGCAAAAGAAAGGAGAGGAGGGGAGGGGAGAGGAGAAAGGAAGGAAGGAAAATGAAAAGAATGGACAAGAGAGGAAGTGATAGGAGAAGAAAGTTGGGTAGGGGAAAGCGCAGGGGAGTGTAAGAGAGAGGACAGAAGGAAGGAAGGAAGGAATCCTTAATCAGGCATGGTGTATATACAACTATATACAACTATATAAGATGGATAACAGGCCCAGCTCACTTTTGGGGAGCTCTTTGTGCCGTCGTAGGAAAGGTAGCCATCACATGAGACCACAGAATAGTTCTCCTGTTCTTATCCTTTAAATAGAAGAGGCTACTTCAGATGGGGCTGCTGGTCCGAAGAGTGAGCTCCGCTGCAACAAAGTTGAAAACAAGCTTCAGGTGTGTCTAAACGACATAGGTGAAATGACGCCATCCAATAATAAGCCCTATGATTACATCCTTGTCTCCATGTATGTTACTCACAGTCTTTGGGTATTGATGACATGGATGTGCAATCGTTGCCCGGTCTCATCCCTCAGCTGTTGCCCCTGGAAGTAGTGGTGGGATTCAAATTTTTTTACTACTGGTGTGGCTTGGTGGCTGTGACAGAGGAAGGATATACTGCAAAATCCCCATTCCCTGCCCACCCCACTAACCTGCTTTCCAGCTCTGTTCTCCTGTGCAGATCAACAAAAGAAGATTCAGCCAATCAGCTGGGACTCAGGAGGCAGAGAATAGATGGGGCAGGGTCAGTCAGAGGTGGGTTTGGCCGGTTCTCTAAATGACTCAAAATTTCCGCTACCGGTTCTCCAGAACTGGTCAGAACCTACTGAATACCACCTCTGCCTGGAAGTCTCTTAAAACCCCTTTGTCAGCTTTGGAAGCCATATTGAGATCTGATGCTCCCACACTGCCACAATTGAGCCTGGGAAAGTGGGAGGGGGGGAATTCATTGGAGTATATTTAGTTAGACAAAATAAGATTCTTGTCCTGGTTCAAGGTCACGTAGTGTTGCACATAATGAAAAGGAAGTCTTACTTTGGGACGGATGGTGATTGGGCCGTGTGATGTGGTGATGGGCATGGGGATGGATTTGTAGGTTTTACTTCTGCAAGGAAGCCCGAAACTTTCAGATTCGAGATTCTACAGATGTACCAGTTACTATCCAAGTAAAAGGAACTTTTGAGAGATGTCTGTCTTGGAGTTATTGGTTGGAATGGAGCGTTGCTGGAACACTGATATCCTTTTCTTTTTCTGCCAGTTTTGTATATGGTGCTTTGCGCAAAAGTCTAGCAACATATTGCATCTCTTGTGTGATCTCTGAGATTTGCAATCATCTATCAATGCCACTCCAAAGCATCATTGTCAGTGACAGGTGGATACCTTTCTATTTTCCCCAGGTTTTTTTTTTTTTTAATGTTCATTTTTAAATTGGATTCGAATTGTCTCTTGGTCTCTAGATTTCGAAGGGCTGACTCTGGCAGCTGCCTTGTTTGCAGGATATCTTTATTTTGTCATTTATTTGATTTTATTGCATCGAGTTTTAATTTGAATTCTATTATATTCAAATTAAATTATATTCACAAGACCAGAAAGCTTAAGATATCAAACAAATATCTTTTTTAAAAAATGTCTTGGATTGGGCAAGAATAGGATGGAGGTTTTGAAGAAAGTGAATTTTGAGCAAACTGGATATTGGAGTCTTTATTAAGGAAAAAAAAAAGGACGATTGTATACAGACACGCTGGAAAGAATGATAAGAGGTTCAGGACGTAATGAGGGGACTTTATCCTGCTGGATGTGTGGCCTGGTTCATTTTGCATTCTGTGGAGCCTGAAATGAGAGAGAGAGAAAAAAGAGAAACTTCTGAAAGAAATTCTAAATGGAATCCATGAAAAAGCCTCTTCCTCATTCCCCCCCCCCCCAAAAAAAAAAAAAATAACACACACAACCTTGTTCTCATCTTGCTTTGAAGGCAGAAATTATTTTTTTTTTATACATTTTCACAGCATTGGAAGGGAATGGGAGGGCTGAGAAGACAGCAGAATATACAGGTAAAGATTCCCCTCGCACGTCTGTGCTAGTCATTTCCAGCTCTAGGGGGCACTGGTGCTCATCTCTGTTACAAAGCCGAAGAGCCAGCGCTGTCCAAAGACATCTCCGTGGTCATGTGGCCAGCATGACTGAACGCTAAAGGCACACAGAACGCTCTTCCCTTCCTGCCACAGTGACCCCTATTTTTCTACTTGCATTTTTTTTTTTACGTGCTTTCGAACTGCTAGGTTGGCAGAAGCTGGGACAAGGAACAGGACCTCACTCCATTATGCGGTGCTAGGGATTCGAACCACCAAACTGCTAACCTTTCTGATCAACAAGCTCAGTGTCTTAGCCATCCCTAATGTACAGGTAATCCTTGTTTAATGACCGTTTACATTATGACGGTGATGAAAAAGCAATTAGTCACCAATCCTTGTATTTACAACCTTCACAGAACTGTAAAGCAAAGAAAAGCAGAGTATAAACATAAGGACAATTGCAGGTTCATTAATGACCACACCACAGGGCTTGATAGCCACGTTGCTGGTCTCAGTTACAGTCACTAAACGAGGACTACTTGTATAGTTGAGGGCCTCATACAATCTCTAAAAATAATAAAGGTGGGATTCTAACAAATAAATAAACCTATAAATGATTGAAGATGGGAAACTGGAAGCAATGGTAGCCGAACCCCATTTCTGCCAATGCTGGAAAGTGGCATTGACTGAACCCACCTGAACAACAGTGTCAACCAGGGGTGGGCTGCTGGGAGTTCACAGGGGTTTGGGAGAGCCCCTAGCTAAGATTCGGTGCAGTTCCTTGGTTCCTTGAAATGCAGTTTGGAGAACCCCCAAATCCCACCCCTGTCTAGCCCCGCCCACCCTGCCCCTCCCCTCCCAGGAGTCCCCACATGGGCCATTTTGGATGCAGGAAAGTGTCTCCCAGAAGCTCGGGCCTCCCAGAAGTTTGGGAAGGCCAGAAATGGGCCTGTTTCCAGCTTTCATAGAGCCTCCAGAGCATGGGGAGGCCATTTTCACCCTCCTGGAAGCTCAAAGAAAGCCTCAGGAGCCCTGGGAGGGCAAACGTCTCCCTCCCCCACCGTGGTGCAGGAGGCCAACTAGGCCACACCCACCCTGGCCACGCCCATCCAGCAACCAGGCAGAGAACCCTTTGCTAGATTTTTGGAAGCCCACCCCTGGCTCCAACTTCTGCTAAGAAGCAGTTGGGAAACAAGATAGAGAGCATGCATGAATTTGAAGCTCCAATGTACGACTTACCAGAAAAGTAGTAAAGCAAGGCCATCAACATTAAAACGGTTACAAGCGTTCCAAGAATAATTGCAGCAAGCTGAACATTTTGCTCTGTCTTCTCTGTGCAGAGAAGAGCAACAAAGAAGATTAGGGGACTGGAGGCTTAACACATATAAAGAACGGTTGTTGGAATTGAGTATGTCTAGTTTGATGAAAAGAAGGACTAGGGGGGACATGACAGCAGTGTTCCAGTATCTCAGGGGCTGCCACAAAGAAGAGGGAGTCAAGTTGTTCTCCAAAGCATCTGAAAATAGGACAAAAAGCAATGGGTGAAAACTAATCAAGGAGAAAAGCAACCTGGAATTAAAGAGACATTTCCTGACAATGAGAACAGTTACAATGACTTGTCTCCAGAAGTTGTGGGTGCTTCATCACTGAAGATTTTTAAGAAGAGATTGGACAATCATTTAATGATTTTGGATGAGCATGAAATCTAGTCCCACCTTAGGCGTCAAAGCCGGCTGGGTGTTCTGACCCACACCCTCTTCCAACAAATCAAACATAATCCAAAGGGAATAGAAATCTTTTTATGCTTCTGCAAAATAATTAGCTGTGATAAGCACAAGTCTTGACAAACTGTGCAAGACAGCCAAAAGATAACAGACAAGAAATAATTTGCAAAATATGAATCTTCAAATACAAACTCAGGATACTGGAATGTCCATGAGGCTGGAGTTTTCAAAACGTCTTTGCCTTCTGCAAAGAACGTTCCTTTCACAGCTGGTTTTTATCTTCTTGAAGGAGGGGCCATTACCTTACAGCCTTACTCCCGAGTTGCCCGTGCTGTTGTAGCTGCTCTTTCCTATGAGCAATCCTGCACACATGCACACAGCTCCTAGAGAACCTCCTCATCGCTGCTGCCAGCCCTCACAATCCTTGAAGGCAACAGTCCACTCCCTAATGGTCCTGGCCCCTCATCTGAGTCCTCGCTCTCCTCAGCCATCGGCACCTGCTACCGGCTAACAACAACACTGTGCGACCCTGGGTCAATCACTAGGATACAGTGAGTTCTCATCCTGCTGTGATGACCCAGGACGTGGCACGAAAGTGACACAGCCACATAAGTAAGAAAAGTCCCTTTAATTCCTCCAACTTTGCCCCCAATGTCCAAATACCTTTGGCTGGAGAAAACACTCCCCCCAAAACAGTCTTTAAGTGGAGGAAGTTTTGTTCGAAAACAAAGTATATATAAACTGGAAATAAAAATCCACACAAACCACGCTGCAGCAATTAACTGGACAGGGCAGGATAAGGAATTGCAGACTTCAAAGGCCAACAAAACACACACGGTTGGGAAGATGCCAGGAACCCAGATAAAGCCTCGGCCATAAAAGATCACTCACGATTTGCTTCCCACAAGTTGCTGTGTACAAACTCCCATTTTAAACACTGTGTTCCTAGATGCAGCTAATGAAGGGAATCAGGGCCATTTCCTCCCCCAAAAGCCACACAACTCACGTTGCTCCCTTCTCTGTTTCTCCCTGCATGCCCTAGGATGAAGAGGGGATGGACCTGAATCTTCCTCTGAACTCCCTCTCCCTTGCTCTACCTCTCCCCTGCTCTGCCCAGCTGGACTTTGCCCTTCCCCAGTTTCTTCCACAGCCACTGGAGCCACACTTCCATTCCCTGTCAGCTGCTTGGCCTCCTCCTCAGAATCAGATTCCAACACGGGCATGATACCTGCCTTAGGCATGACAGCACATGATAATTGCAATGAATTGTAACACTGATTTCAATGACATTTCTTTTTTCAGCTTACTCTGAATGCGATTCCAGTAAATATTAGCAATAATAATGAATAATAAATGAATAAATGAATGAAAAATGTAATAACAAATTAAAAGTTACTATTTGTACATGGGCACCTGCATTTCCAAAGCACAAGAAAGTAAGACAAGAAGCAATGGATGGAAACTGATCAAGGAGAGAAGCAATCTGGAATTAAGGAGAAACTTTCCAACAGTGAGGACAATTAACCAGTGGAAAAAGCTTGCTATCAGAAGCTGTGAGTGCTTCATCACTGGAGGCTTTTAAGAAGAGACCAGAAGGCCACTTAGTTCACATTGTATAGGAGTTTGAGAAGGAGGTTGGACTAGAAGAACTCCAAGGTCCCTTCCAGCTCTATTCTGATGGAAGAGGTGAAATGGGGAAACTAAGTTTGCCCCTTGAGTCTGGGTAAGATGAGTGGAACTTGCATCATAACACATCATCTTCACTTCCTTGGGATGATAGGGTACTTTTCATGAAGCCCCGGGTATTCCAAGATTCCTCCACAAAGTCCAACCTTCTAATTCCTTGCTAAGCCTAGAAGCAACCACTGTCGTGCCACATGGATTACAGAGTAATTTCAGGATAGTGTTCTGGCCAAGGCTTCCTGAGACAGTAACAATCAAATGCTTAGTTCCAGAAACCCTCTGTTCTATTTCAACGGCTGTGGATTATAGCCATTCATAGCTCGTAATGAATGCCAAACACTTTGAGAATAGTCCAACAGCCTTGCCACAGTCCTTTGGGATAAGGCTGATAAACATCCACCTTTATTTCCCTTGAAATGCTGCCAATGCCGAAATTGCCCATTAACTGTACAAGGTCAAATGGAGCACAAAGTCAACACAGAGCTTCAGATTTTAAACTGACCAGAACGAACAAAGTTGCTTCCTGCAAAGGCTCATGTCCCTTTGCTCCTCCTTTATGTCTTATGGGAAGGGCCAATCATCTCCAAGCCTTACTCCCAAGTCGCCCCTTTTGTCTTAACTGTTCTTGCCTTCTGGCAACTCTGCGCAAGTGCGCACTGGGAACAGGCTCCTGCTGTTTCTCTGCCTCGCTGATGTCAGATTCTAGAGGCTCTGGAGTCAGCACATAACTCTCAGATGGCCCTGGCCCCTTCTCTGTATCAAATGCAGATCCCTTGTCCGAGTCCTCCCCAGACTCCAGGACTGGTCCATGTTCCTCCCCACTGTCCGACTCTGCTTCCAGCTCTGCCAGGCACTGGTGGACCACAACAGACAGGGCCTACTCACCTTTCTTGGCTGGAATAGACAGAGTCTTCAAATTGGAGAATCCGATAGGATTTATTCCTCTGCAACTGATTATATAGTAATTTAAGGTATTTCCTAGAAGATATATGGAACTGGTGATGGTGTTGCCTTGGGTTGAGGATATGATCTTTACATTGCCAGAGATGTTTTTCTTGGTTAAATGTTGATGGTCCATGTACCACTGGATATCTGGTGGGGGCCAAGAATGGAAGGCACAAGAGCAAACAGTAGTGGTGCTATTGCCGTCATACTTACAAATATGGATGGCCATGATCTGAGGGCTATCTGGAAGAGGGCAAAACAAATACACAATTCCTCTGGGAAAAAGAAATAAGGTCCATAATTATCAGTTGGGTATCCATTGCCTCAAAAAAGAGGAAGTCATCTTGGATAGTAAGGTCTGACTATGGCACAAGATATCACCTCTAGACTAGTTTAATACTACAGAAAACCAAAATAACTGTAACATTCCTGTTTTCTAGAATGTCCTGAACCTTATAAAACACCAAAAGAAACCTTTTCTGAAAGATCTGACAACTTTTGGACATATTCTTCCAATGGCATTCTCAGATCATTGCTGGTCAGAAATGGTGTAGGGTCTCCCGCTTGGGCAGGGGACTAGATGACCTACAAGGTCCCTTCCAACTCTGATTATCTGTTATCTGTTATCAGATCAGAATACCAAAAGCATCAGTAATTTCACGATGCTTTAGACTTTTTTAAAGTGTTGGCTTGCTTGGGTGCTGCCCTGACTGTTGCCTTTTGGTAATCTGGAACACATAAATCAGGAGTCCCCAAACTTGGCAATTTTAAGACTTGTGGACTTCAATTCCCAGAATTCCTCAGCCAGCTCTGCTGTCTGAGGAATTCTCGGAGTTCTGACATAGATGCTATTTGGCCAACCTATATTATTCTAGAGGTGTTTCTCAACCTTGTCCACTTTAGAATGTGTGGACTTCAACTCCCAGAATTCCCCAGCCAGCCCTGTGACCTATGATTGTGACCTATGATGGAAATTCCAGTCCAATTGTGTTTGTTCGTGCTTGGAGGAGTTGGAGGGGCTGGGAATGCAGGTCGTCCTTGACTTATGACTACATTGGAGCTCCACATTTATGTGAGACATGCAGCAAGCAAGTTTTGTCCCTTTTTATTGAACTTTCTTGCCACCGCTGTTACACGAATCGTTGCCACTGTTACATTAGTGGATTCTCCATGGACTTTACTCATCAGGTCACAAAAGAGGATCAAATGACCCCGGGACACTGCAGACATCATAAATATGAATCAATGGCCAAGCATCTGGATCTTGACCCTGGGGATTGTTGCAACATTCAGTGGTAAGTATGAAAAATGGTCATAAGTAGGGGTGAGCTGCTGAGGGTTTGTAGGGGTTCGGGAGATCCTCTAGCTAACATTCTGTGCAGTTTGGAGAACCCCCAAATCCCACTTCTGGGTGGCCCCACCCATCCTTCCTCTCCCCTCCCAGGAGTCCCATTTTGAATGCAGGTAAGTGCAGGGTGTGCACGGAGCTCAGGGAGGGTGAAAAACAGGCCTCCTAGAAAATCAGGAAGGCTGGAAATGGGCTCCTTTCCAAGCTTCCAGAGAGCCTCCGTAGCCTGGGGAGGCTGTTTTTGACCTCCTGGAGGCTCGAGGAAAGCCTCCAGAGCCCAGGGAGGGCAAAAACCTCTCAGAGGCTGGTGGGAGGAACTGCTGGCTGTTTGTGAGGGAGACGAAGAGTGAGTAGCCAAGACAAAAGTAGATTGAAATTGCCTCCATTCCATTTAAACTTCCCAGAGACTGGGGGGGGGGGGGGGGGGGGGGGGAGGAGACAGGAAAGCAGTGTTCCAATATTTGAGAGGCTGCCACAGAGAGGAAAAAGGGGTCAACCTATTTTCCAAGGCACCTGAAGGCCAGACAAGGAATAATGGATGGAAACTGAACAAGGAGAGACTCAACCTGGAAATAAGGAGAAACTTTCTGACAGTGAGAACAATCAACCAATGTCATAACATTGGTCACCTTGCCCTCAGAAGTTGTGGGAGCGCCATCACTTGAGACCTTCAAGAAGAGACTGGACTGCCATTTGTTGGGTGTAGGGTCTCCTGCTTGAATGGGGGGTTGGACTAGATGACCTACAAGGTCCCTTCCAACTCTGATTATCTGTTATCTGTGCACACCCACCATGGCCACGCCCAACCAGCAACCGGACAGAGAATCCCTTGCTAAAGCCCACCCCTGGTCATAGGTCATTTTTTTCAGTGCCATTGTAATTTTGAGTGGTTACTAAAGAAATATTTGTAAGGCTGCCTCTCTTAACCGTGATGCAAAGAGCTTCCCAGGCAAAACCTGAGGCAAGGACTTAGAAATTAGAGAACTACTCACAGGCCATATGAAGTTGGACAGCATTTTGTGTGTCTTTCCTTGTGTCAGGGTATTTTAAATGACAAGTGAGGATTAGGCCTTCGTTAGCTAAAATAGGTACGAAGCTGAGGTTGGCTCCATAGGTCCAGGTCCAATTGCTGATCTGTTTGCCCCATTCAGAGATATTCCAATCACTGGATTTGGAGGACCAGATGATTTGAGGCTTGGGTTTCAAGCAGCAATTTGATGCCACACAGCTAAAGTTGATGGTTTCCCCCCAGATGATGGAAGATGGTTTCCAAATCACCGGCTTTTTCATATCTAAGCAAGAAAAATGTTGATGGGAGGCCTTTTGGTTTTTGGGGAGGCCTCCAGCTTGTCAGAATATATTCATTAACTGGCAGAGACATGGTTAACAAAGTCAGCAAGTGAGTAAGCATGGCAACAGACCAGCCAATAGGAGCTGACAGCCTGGGTGTGGCTTGGCTGTGTGTGTGTTCTGCTGAGAATTGAAACTGAAACTAACTTGCTTGCTTGCTAAAACTGATATCTGTTCTGAGCTGCTGCTTGTGTTTTTGCTTATGTTACCTTGAAAGAATCTACAAATGGTATTGTAAACTTTACTCATTATGTTTATAAAGAAGTTAATGATCCTGCTGAATCAGTCATATGTGTGTTTTCTGGACTTGAATTTCTGCTGCAAACTCTAACACAGCTGCCTTTATCAGCCCAGCCCATTCTGTAATCGGGTATGTCTAGTTTAATGAACAGAAGGACTAGCCGAGGGCAACAGCTCACATGCCCACAGAGAGGGCTCTGCATGCCACCTCTGGCACGTGTGCCACAGGTTAGCTATCATGGGAATAGGATCTCCCACTTGTGCAGGCTAGGACTGGAAAGACCTCCAAGGTCTTTTCCTCTTCCGTTATTCTGTCTATTGTAGCTTCATCTGAAAAACCCTTACCATATCTGGGCAACAAGGATCCAGGTTTGTCCATGGGCCTCCAACATTTCCCCATCTTGTTCTAAAGTAAAGGCATCAAACATATCTAGGAAGAAGGGGGGGAAGTTCAAGAACTTGCCTACCTGTCACCACAATTTGGGGATTAAGAGAATGTAGAAATGTATGCCTGTATGCTTCTCCTTTATCAATTCTCATGTAGTACCTTCCCGAGTTTTCAAGCTGGGCATTGTAAATGCTGAAGGAGCAGTCGCCATTGCTGATATTCCCGATCAGCTTAAAATTGGTAGGATCGGGTCTCTGCCTTGAGTCGTTGCTGACCATCAGAACTCCTAGTACCCAGATGTTGATCCATCTCAAATAGTAACGTTTGTATACATTCTTAAACCAATAGATGTAAAAGGGTTCTGAGCTTTTTGAGTACCATTCTGGAATGGTGAACCTGCAGGGCACTTCCATACAATGGTTTATTTCTACAAAGGATTTCTCAGGCACTGAAATCGAATAGCCGGGACCGTTGGTCAGAGTACCTGGTGGGAGGAGAGAAAAATGTAATTGGCAAGGCCCTACTAAACATATTTACTTTTTTTTCCTCCCACAAGGCTTTTATTCAGAGGTAGTCTGTTCAAGTTACTCTGTTGAAAAACATCATCCAGTCAATTCAGTGTCAACAACAATTAAGGAGAAACTTCCGAACAGGGAGGACAATTAACCAGTGGAACAGCTTGCCTCCAGAAATCATGGGCGCTCCATCACTGGAGGTTTGTAAGAAGAGACGAGTGTCAGGGTTTCCAAGTAATAGACCCATACTAAGCAAACCTCCGAAGCAGATGAATTCCTCAAAGAATAGTCTTCAAGGAAAAACAAAGTCCAGTTGCCTTTTGAAAAAATGCCTTTGGGACAACCATGACTTGGATGACTTAAGAATCTCCATAAACATTTAGAATTTTAATGTTTTCATGCTGTAAACCATCCAGAGGTGTTTTGTTACAGTAAGTAAGTAACTAAGTAAATAACTGCTGACTGGCACGTTAGTCCATATGCACATCCGATTTTAGCAAAGGAAACTGGAGATCAAATTGCAACAATGAGTCAGATGATGGGAGAATTCTAGAAGCTGAAGTCTTAAAGTTGTCAAAGTAGAGAAACCCCTTGGAGTAGTCTACCCTGTGAAGCCATACCATAAAGAAATAAACAAACCAAGGTTTGACTTTCCTCTATTGACTTCACCCCTTTCCTAAGAGGTCTGTTGGGCGTGCACAAGCGCACCAACGTGCCTACCGTCCCTGTCCTATTGTTTCTTTTATTTTTCTTATATGTATCCATGTATTCATAACTATGTTTTTATTTATACCTATTATCTTGTAAGCAATTGACAAACCAAATAAAATAAATAAAACAAACCAAGATTAATATTTGGGCTGCATTGCAAATGCAACTTTGTATTAAAATCAGGGTTTCATCTCTGGCCTGAAAGATGTCCTTTTGTACCACTAGGTGACAGCAAAATGTTATAGTTTTCTGTGCCTCTGCTACCATCTGTTGCTGCAGCCCAAATAGGTAGCTTCAATTTACCTTGAGCAAAGCAGAGAATATTGCTTTTCTTTAACAATGTCTAGACAGAAGGACGAGATTGCAGGGTGAACCCCAGAAGATGGAAAATAACTTTTTAAATACATTTATTGCTTTCACCCCATTGATCTGATCATTCCAACATCTGAAAACTACTTTGATGGATCTCTCCAGCTTTGCTCTGCTGGTAGAAATGGTAGCTGGGAAAATGATCACATGCATTGATTTGAGTCATACTACTATTGACTCTTAAATGTGAATCCACTGAGACCATAGGATGGATTCACACATCCCATTGTTTCAACTGTGACATTCTTTCCTTGGTCTGTAGTCTAGGTCTCTAAACCAGGCAACTTTAAGACTTGTGGACTTCGACTCCCAGAATCCTTCAGCCAACTCTGCTAAATACCTCATGCTGGTTTAGGAATTCTGGGAGTTGAAGTCACAATTCTTTAAAGTTGTCAAGTTTGGAGAACCCTGTCCTAGTGCCAAGAATGAACCCACCTGTGATAGTTTGCAAACTATGATTTATGGTTTAGCATTTTATTTGAACCAGCCCACTTAATTTTTCGGTCATCTGCCACAGTTCATGGTTTCCACAAGCAATGCTACCATGTGAACACATGCAAATGAAGTTCAGGAGGAAGGAGGAGAAGGAATGACAGAGGAGGGAACAGAATGAATAGAATGCTTCCACAAATGGGAGATTAAACCACTTCCCCACACCCTTTCCATTACTTCTTCAAACTTTCCAAGGAGCTGCTGATCCAGTTCTACAGAGGAATTATTGACTCTGTCATCTGCACCTCTATAACTCTCTGATTTGGTTCTGCAGCCCACAGGACAGACACAGACTCCAGAGAGTAATGAGAACTGCAGAAAAAAAAATTGCTACCAACCTGCCTTCCATTGAGGACCTGTACACTGCACGAGTCAAAAAGAGGGCTGTGAAAATATTTACAGACCCCTCACATCCTGGATATAAACTGTTTCAACTCCTTCCCTCAAAATGACACTATAGAGCCCCGCATACCAGAACAGCTAGACACAAGGACAGTTTTTCCCCGAATGTCATCACTCTGCTGAACAAATAATTCCCTCAACATTGTCCAACTATTGACAAAGTCTGCACTACTATTACTATGAATCTTCTCATTACTCCTTATCACCCATCCCCTCCCACTTGTGACTGCTGTAACTTTGTGGCTTGTATCCTTACGATCTATATTGACTGTTTCCTAGTATGATTTGATTGCTTATTGTACCCTATGATTATTATTAAGTGTTGTACTTGATGATTCTTGACTCTTGATGAATGCATTTTTTCTTTTATGCATGCTGAAAGCATATGCACCAAGACAAATTCCTTGTGTGTCCAATCACACTTGGCCAATCAAGAACTATTCTATTCTATTCTGTTTTATTCTATACTTTTACACTAATCAAATGCAATTCTTTGACCATGCACCAAGATTTCCCTGACCGTCCATATCTGCAAACCATACAAATCATGATTGAGATGATCTTATCCTTGCATTTTTGAGACAGAGAAATGGATTCCTGTTGAATTAAGACTTTGTTTTTTGTGACCCATAGCTCATCTGTGATCAGAGCTCATAGCCAGTTCATTTTGCCATAAAGGGAGAAATTAGAAAACCACTTGAGATTTTACGGCATATTTCTGTGAGTCACTCACTCGTACCTCGATAAAATAGGACAAGGTTCAGGGAGGTTAGTAAAAAGGAAGTCATCCCTTGAATTTTGGAGAAATATCTGTACACTGTAGCTGCTCTCCCCTTTGATCATCTTCTTATTGCAGAATTATTTCCAGAGATCTACCAGAATAAGAAATTGGAAAAGGTTGTTGAGCATTGTTGTGGCAACCATCAAAAGTCCTATTCAAATAAACTATTTAAAAACAAACAAACTGCAAAACCCTCCATATCCTCATTCAACTCATCTAGTAAGGTAATCTAGTCCCAAAGGTGCTTTTTTAAAAAAGAGGCAGTTGGATTTTCTGGTTTTTCTTTGAAGATGTTTCACTTCTTATCCAAGAAGCTTCTTCAACTCTGACTGGATGGTGGGGAATGGAAGGATTTATACTTCTTGCAGACAGCTGGTCATTTGCATCCTTTTAGCATGTCTTTAAGGCCACCTGGAGGTTTATCTGTGTCATCATGGTCACTTGAGAGGTGCAAAAGGGTGTGGAGACTTCTTGGAACTGTTGAAAGGACTGTGTTGTAGACTGGAAATAGATGATATATCCCTCCCTCTCTGTTGAGAGAGGGCTGTTCAATTTTAACAGACATGCCTCTTTGACCCCTCTTTCAAACCAGCTGTCTGCCAGGAGTATAAATCCTTCCATTCTCCACCATCCAGTCAGAGCTGAAGAAGCTTCTTGGATGAAAAGGGAAATGTCTTCAAAGAAAAACCAGAAAGTCCAGTTGCCTCTTGAAAAAAGCACCTTTGGGGTAACCATAACCTAAGAATCCCCATAAAGGTAATCTAGCATTTTCCTGGACAATTGGAGCAAATCACCTTTGCATAGCCTATACAACTACTAAAATTATTATTATGTTTATCTGTTTATACCCTAAAGTTATCCCAAATGGTCCTTTCTACTGCAACCATTTTTGCATCAAGGGGTCCTGACAGATGGATTGGGCTGAGGGAGTGACTGGCTCTAAGTCATCCAGCCTGTTCTTCATGCTTAAAGTAGGACGAGAACTCACCATCTACTGAATCCGACCTGGTGTCTTTACCATCAAACTGGCTCTCTAAATACTCTAAATAATTCCATTTTTCTCAGCTAGAATAATTACTGGTCAAGATATCCATCAAATCCTATTTGACTATGATTCCCCAGCAACCCAACCACAGAGATTTTCTTCACTCACCTCATGTCCTAACCTGTTTTTTAAGTTCTAACTGTCTCGGAATTTTCTTCCTTTTCATTAAAAAACAACAACAGCTATTTCACCAGCATTAAGAGCTGAGGCATCAATTTACAACATGGATTCTCCTTGTTCTTCTTCCCTCTCTCTGTTTAGAAAAGTCTAATTTATCTTCCTTTTTGGGTGCCTACATGATGCCTATTGTCCCACCTGAGTACATTTTTCATAATTTCATTAATACTTAAAAAAAAAAAAAGACTGGCACAAGATAAGAGAACAAAGAGAAACAAAGAGAAAGGTAAAAATGCAAGAAAGTAAAAGAAATTAGATCTCAGTGATCTGAAGAGTTGGGCCAGCTGCTTTTGCGATGTCTGTTTTCCTCTTTTGTCTTCCCTCTCCCCATTTAGAAAGGCCACAGTTTTATTCCTTATAGAGGAATTGAAGCAAATAAAGATCAGCCTAGTCACTGAACAGCGGGGACAGAAAATTAATGGATTCAGAACATTTCTGTCCCCAGCAGCCTAAAACTAATAAAGATACCAGTGCATGCAAAATAGATGTTTGTGCAGGTAAGATTGTCAACCTTGATGCCAACCAAAACCAAGCATTTAATAGTGAGTGCCATACCATGTGCACTAATCAAACAGGTGGCAAGAAAGTAGGGGCAGGCAGGCACAACGCAGGTTATGGATGCAGTAAACACAGTGTCAGACATAAAGATCTCAAGTGCCTAAATACAAATGTACAAAGTCTGGGGAACAAACAGGATGAACTTGAACTACGAATACATGAAGGTAAATATGGTATAGTTGGAATAACAGAAACTTGGTGGGATGAAACCCATGACTGGAACATACTGGTAGAAGGATACAAACTATTCAGAACAAAAAAAAAAACCAGACCACATAAAAGAGGAGGTGGAGTTGCACTGTATGTAAAGGACCACTATTTTGCTACAGAAATGCATGAAACCAAAGATGAAAACCTCCTGGAATGCATATGGGTCAATATAAAAGAAAAAAAGAATGACATGGCCATTGGTGTATTTTACAGGCCACCCAATCAAGCAGAAAATATTGATCTCCTTTTTGCCAGCCAACTAACAAATATATGCAGGAAGCACACAACAATAGTAATGGGAGACTTCAATTATCCTGATATCAATTGGAAAACTAATCCTGCACCAAGTGAGAAATCAAATAAGTTCCTAACCAACCTAGCTGACAACTTTGAAATCCAAGAAGAAACCAGCATGGCTGCACAAAGATTTCTCTGGCAAATTGAAAGAAAAAAAGGACAAGTACAAAAAATGGAAAGAAAGACACATAACTAAGGCAGAATATCAGCAGACAGCCAGAATTTGCAAAGACGAAGTCAGGATAGCAAAGGCTCAGAATGAACAAAGACTTGCAACAAAAATCAAAGATAATAAAAAAGGTTTCTTCCAACATATAAATAACAAGAAAAAAAATCAAGGAAACAGTCGGTCCACTGAAGAGAGAAGATGGCAAGGAAGTAACAGGCAACAGAGAGAATGCAGAACTGCTTAGCTCATTCTTTACATCCGTCTTCACGCAAAAAGAAACTATAGCTCAACCCACCAAAAACATAACTGTAAAAGACAGACCAGAAATAAAAGTTAAAATAAGCAAAAAAATAGAAAGAGAACACCTGTCTGATCTTGATGAAAACTGTTCCGTCCGGAAAAATGCGAGGTAGACCGGGTTCCAACAGTAAAAGTCTTTATTTCAACAGTAAAGTGAAAACGGAACAGTTTGGCTCTTGCCGCGGCAGCCTTTATATACCGTTTGCCTGCTGGCTTGTCGCCAATGACGGTAACTTGGTTTTGCCGCCTTTTGGCAGCTCTTTTGGGTTGGTTCCTAGTGAACCAATCCCTATGCTGCCTTTTCTCGCCAATCACAATCGTGGATTTGGAGTAAACTATTTCATACAGAACAAAAGCAAATCACCGGGGCCTGATGAATTACATCCCAGAGTTTTAAAGGAGCTGGCAGAGGTCATCTCAGAACCACTGCACCATATTTTTCAAAGATCCTGGAGCACCAGGGAAACTACCAGAGGACTGGAAAAGAGCTGATGTGGTTCCCATCTTCAAAGAAGGAAAAGAAACAGACCCAGGAAACTATAGACCAATCAGCCTGACATTAATACCCGGGAAGATATTGGAAAAGATAATAAAAAAACAGATCTGCCAACATCTAGAAACAAGTACAGTAATAACTAGCAGTCAGCATGGGTTTTGTTAAAAACAGATCATGCCAAACCAATCTTATTTCATTCTTCAAACACAGTGACTAAATTAGTAGACCAGCAAAATACTGTGGACATAATATATTTAGATTTCAGCAAGCTATTCAACAAAGTAGACCACAACCTACTTCTTAGTAAGCTAGAAAAAAAGTGGAATAGATAGCACCACCACCAGATGGACTCGCAACTGGCTGGCAAACCGTACTCAACAGAGTCGTCCTTAATGGGTCTAAGTCTGCATGGAGGGAAGTAAGCAGTGGGGTGCCACAAGGTTCCGTCTTAGGCCCAGGACTCTTCAATATCTTCATTAATGACTTCGATGAGGGAATAGAAGGGGAACTTACCAAATTTGCAAATAATATTAAGCTGGCAGGAATAGCTAACATCCAAGAAGATAAGCTCAAGATCCAAATGGATCTTGACAGACTAGAACACTGGGCCATATGTAACAAAATGAAATACAATGTAGAGAAAAGTAAAGCCCTACACTTAGGCAAGAAAAACCAAAAGTACACATATAGACTGGGTGAAACCAGGTTCAATAGCAGTAACTGTGAGAGGGATCTTGGAGTCCTAGTGGACAACCACTTAAATATGAGCCAGCAGTGTGCAGAAGCAGCCAAAAAAGCTAATGCAATCCTAAATTGTATTAACACAGGGATACAGTCAAGATCAAGGGAAGTATTAATAGCACTCTATAAAGCCTTAGTAAGACCACACCTAGAGTACTGCATCCAGTTTTGTTCACCACATTATAAAAAAGATGTTGAGACTCTAGAAAAAGTACAGAGAACCAGGATGATTAGGGGACTGGAGGCTAAAACATACAACGAACAGTTGCAGGAACTGGGCTTGGCTAGTCTAGTGAAGAGAAGGACCAGGGGAGACAGGAGACCATCTTCCAATATTTGAGGGGCTGCCACAGGGAGGAGGGGGTCAAGCTATTTTTTAAAGCGCCTGTAGGCCAGACAAGGAACAATGGATGGAAACTGAACAAGGAGAGATTTAACCTGGAAATAAGGAGAAACTTTTTGACAATGAGAACAATCAACCAATGGAGCAATGGAGCTTGCCATCGGAAGTTGTGCAAGCGCCATCACTTGAGACTTTCAAGAAGAGACTGGACTGCCATTTGTCAGACATGGTGTAGGGTCTCCTCCTTGGGTGGGGGGTTGGACTAGATGACCTACAAGGTCCCTTCCAACTCTGATTATCTGTTAAATCTGTTAAACCCAATCACCAGAATCCTGTTAAGAAATAGTTTCTCAAATTTGACTCGTTTAAGTTAGATGGACTTCAACTCCCAGAATTTCCCAGCCAGCATGGGGAAAAGAAAAAAGAGAGAAATGTATATATTAAAAAGCACTGCCCATGTTCTTTCCAACAATGCCATGGGGTTAACTTTTGGCTTCCTTCCCTCTGCAAAATAGGTTGAAAAAGGATCTTCTACCCCCAAGAGTATCTTTTTAGAGATATGACTGGACAGGCATGCATCCCTGCAAATCACATTAGGTTCATTTCTTTCGTAATGAGCAAGTAAGGCCGAAGCCTGTGGTAAAGTTGTAACATGGGAAGAGAAGAAGCTTCATTCAGTCCTAACTAGTTGTTGAAAAAAAGCCTCTAAGCTAAAGCAGTGTTTCTCAACCTTGGCGGCTTGAAGATGTGTGGACTTCAACTCCCAGAATTCTCCAGCCAGCAAAGCAAAAGGTGTCTGGGGAATTCTGGGAGTTGAAGTCCACGCATCTTCAAGCGGACAAGATTGAGAAACATTGCTCAAAGGGAAAGGAAGGAAAGAAGTGGTGCCAAGGCTAATTTTGAGTTGATCCTTCAAAAAAAAAATTAAAAAAAAAATTGAACAGGTTTTCTCCTGCTTGGATAATTATTCTATCTGCCAGTAAAGTGATTTTTTAGAGGGGAATTTTTAGATTTTAAGGGAGTCCCCTATGCATGTGTAGATGGGTGTAAAAATTACGAAGGTGGCCACAAGTGTTTGAGCACAGTCACAGTTGAAGTTTTTTTTCCTTTTTAAAAATCTGTGTTGAAACCTTGCTTGGTTGTAGCTACTATTTATAGTAGTATTAACCTGCTTCCCTCCCCGCAGATTTTTGTGAAATTCTACTACAGCCTCCTCATACCTATTCTCTATTGCTCTATTCTCAAGAAAGAAAAAGGGGAGGAAAGAAGGGAGGAAGAAGGGAGGGAAGAAATCCCTTCTTCCTTGAACCTTCTGGATCCAAAAAGAATTCCTTAATCCAGCTTTTTACTGAATTGATTGATTTTCACAACCTGTTTAACTAAGCCCATTAAAAGATGAGTAATTTGTTTCATTTATTCCTGCATTGGTTGATGTACCACAAATCCACACGAACAGTTCTCTCAATCATCGATTTCACCTGGCTTCCTTAGAGGAGAACAATGTTATTTATTTATTTTTATCTCACCTTTATTATATATACAAATAACTCAGGGCGGTAAACATATCAATAAAGGAGTATATTTGTAGCTCAGGGTTGAAATGAGAAGTCCTTGGTGCTCTCTGAGCTTGCTCCTTTTCTTGCAGACATTTCATTATCCAAACTAGGTGTCATCCCAACACAACTTCCTCCTCCTATTTTCCTCACAACAACAAACCCTGTGAGTTGAGTTGGGCTGACAGAGAGACGGAGCTTTCAGTTCAAATCTGGCAGGGCTTTCCCAACAGAGAAACCTGTTTATTTACTGTAGGGGGCACAAAAGAGAAAAGTGAAGAGAAACTGAGGGATTTAATCAAGGGTGGAATTCAAAAATCGCAATTTGCTGCCTGGTTGCTGGTTGGGGGTGGCCATAGTGGGAGTAGCCTACATCCAGGAGTTTTTCACCTTCTCCAGGGTCTGGAGGCTTTCCTTGGGCCTCTGGGAGGGCAAAAACGGCCACCCCCGGCTTTCCGGAGGCCTTCTGGAAGCCAGAACAGGCCTCTTTCCAGACTTCCATGAGGCCCATTTTTTACCCTCCCAGAGCCTCTGCATGGTCAGTTCAACTACCAGTTTGGCAAACCAGGTGTAAATTTCACATTCGGTTCGCCCAAACCGGTCCAAACTGGCTGAATCCCATCCCTGGGTTTAATGGTAATTAAATGAAGGGTCCTTTTTTAAAAAGAAAAACAGCTTTGACTACAAACTTTCTCAGTTCGATACTCACGAAAGATGGGGGGGAGAGATGATAATATCCAGGATTCTGTGGCAGTGGGAGCAACAGCTTTGCTCTATGGGAAATCTGGGAGTTGTAGTCCCAAAGATCAGGACATAAATCAATGTCCTGTTCGGATAGAACATGATAAACATCTGTGCACTTTAAATAATTGTCCTGACAAATAATTTTTCATTCCATTTTATTTAAGCCTGCTTCAACTACATTTCACACTGTTAAACCAAGCTGGAGAATTAGAAGGAACAATTCATATCATATTTCATAAAAGCTAGCAATAACATCCTGTTATCCCCACCCTAGGGAAACAACTCACATATTAAAACACAAATAGTTGTTGCAGTTCCACAAAACAGTGTTAGATGAGAACAGAAGCTTTATCATCTAGATGAGACATGTCTCTGTTTCAATATGAGGGAAAATAATAATAAAATGGTGTAATCAAACGATTAGGCTTTCATAAGTGAATAAAGCAAAATAAGGGAGCTGTAACATGGCTGGTTAGGATGTTGCAGTTTATGGGAGAAAAAAAGCTACATCTCAGGCAGCTAAATATATCATTTAAACCATAGGTAAGAGGAAATGCAATGAATCAATGAAAGAGATTAAAGTTTGTTAATGATCCATCAGCAAGAGGGCTTTTGCAAAGCAAAGCAAGAAAAATCTAACTGCAGCCACTCTTCATATTGGAGAGATTCAAAATTAAGAGGACTCTGATCTATTGTAATTCATTATTCGCCTGCAGGAATAACCAAGAATACAAAATTTATTTCTTTTCTTTTGAATCTCAAAACAATTTTATTCATAGTATATCCTATCATCAATCCAGTATTAAAAAAAAAGACAGGCTTCGTACACTCGGTCTCAACTCGAAACACAACTATAGTTGAACAGTTAAACACCGGGAAAAGGCAGAAATCACACTTCCAAACACACATGCACGTCACATATTTCTGATGAGTTAATAATCCAAATGAAAATGTGTACAAAGAAGATCAGAATTCAGCTCATTTATATTATTTTTCCCGTTGATTACCTAGCTTCCCTAAAGCAACAAACTTCTATAATGAACAAAGGACGTGAATCACAAGGAAATTAACACACACCAGAAGAGTACAAAATTTAATTTTGTACAATGAATCAACCACATCCACAATTCACTCTAGCTTTGGACTGAGAAAAGAAGTCAGCTGGAAATGTCAAGGAAACAGATTCTGAGCATTCATTGCATGTTCTTCATAAGTCTAGGGAATGGGACGGTGTGACAGAATTCATAAGTACAATTCCACCTCTGCTGAAGATTTCGTTTTGTTTGTCGTGGAGGTCTACCTGACCTCTTCCGTGAAGGCATTCTCAAGGGCAGAAAAGAGGGAAAATTTCAGGCTGTCTTTGAAGCCCCTCACCATAAAGACATACAAGATGGGATTGATGCAGCTGTTGATAAAAGCCAAGCATGATGCTATGATATCCCCAATATTCACCACCAAGCTCATGTCTGGACATGATGAATATTTCAGGTCAATGAAAGAAAACACATGATAAGGGAACCCGCATACAAAAAAGGTCACAATCAAAGCTGTGATGATCTTGTAAGGCTTGCTTGCTTGAAACAATTGACTACTTCTCAGTTTCAAGACAATTGCCCCATAGCAGAGAAAAATAACGGTGAAAGGAATGACAAAGATAAAGATGAACTGGCTGATGATGATATTGCTATATCTGGACACTTTAGTATGTATGTTGTAGCCATAATTATTAAAGTATCTGGTGGTGGTGTGGGTCTTTTATGGTTCCTCCAAAATAAAGATAGGGAGAAGACAACACCAAGGCCAGAATCCACACACCCAAGGCCACAAAAGAAGCCTGCCGAGGTTTTCGGTGGTTCTGAGCCCAGATACGATGCCGGAAGAAAATGCGACCGTCAGTGCTGATGACCGTGAGGATATAAACAGTGGTGTAGAGTTTGAGGAACATGAAGATAAGGTTCATCTTGCACATGAACTGGTTGGCGTAACACTTGATGTCCACAGCACTATGGACAAAAATCAGGAAAAAGATGAAGACGAAGTCCGCAATGGCCAAGTTGAGAAGCCAAACCGTGTTGACTGTATTCTTCATATGAAAGCCTGTGAAAAAGATGACCAGCCCGTTGCCAAGGAAATCCAACACAAATAAAAAACTTTTATTTTATTTTATTTTCTGATTTTTTTGCCAGTATGTAAGACAGAGCATTTATTTGTTGAGATTTGAAGTTGCCATTTGTTTGACCATTCTGATACACAGTCAAGATCTTTTTGAAGGGTAGCAGTATTGTCTGTGGTATTGAACAGCTTTACATCATCAGCAAAGAGAACATAGTTGCTCTTGATATGATCACAGAGGTCATTTATGTAGAGGATGAAAAGAGTTGGTTCTAGAACCCTGCCTTGGGGGACACCACTGTTGACAGGTACAGAATTTGATAGGACACTCTCAATTTTGACCATTTGTTGTCTGTTTGACAGGAATACTTCTATCCAGTTATGCAGGTGTCCAGAGAGTAAGATTTTAGTTTTAGGAGTAGTTTGTCTTGTACCACTGAATCAAAGGCTTTACAGAAGTCTATGTAGATTGTGTCTATTATTTTGCCCTGATTGAATTGTGTGGTCCATATGTTTTTGCAGTGTAAGAGTTGCAAATTACAGGATAGTTTGGTTTTTTCTGAAACCAAATTGTTTATTGGAAAGTAGGTTGTCTCTAAGTGGAGGATAATAGATTGGTTAATAATTGATTCCATCACTTTACAGATGACGCAGCATAAGGAGATTGGTCTGTAATTTTCAACTAGGCTAGGGTCTCCCATTTTGAAGACGGGGGTGACCATGCCTCGTGACCATAGTTTTGGCAAGGAGCTGGTCCTGAAAGATTTTTCAAAGATTCTGCTTAGAGGTTCAGCTATGGGAGTGGATAGCTTTTTTAAGAAGTAGGCACATATTCCGTCCGGTCCAATAGATAGAGATGGTTTTAGATTCCATAGTGCTTTTTCAACATTGTCTTCTGTAAAATCGATATGTATTAGATCATTGTAGTTTTCTGTGGTTCGGCTAGGAAATACTGGGCATGATCCATATACCCAATTCCTGTAAACATTCTTCATATGTTTTAACCTCCAGTTTCCTAATCACCTTTGTTGCTTTTCTCTGTACTCTTTCCAGAGTCTCAACATCTTTTTTATAATGTGGTGACCAAAACTGGATGCAGGATTCTAAGTGTGGCTTTAGAAGGCTTTATAAAGTGGTACTAGTACTTCAGACAATCTTGGTTCTCCAAAGCCACTTCAAAAATGAAGATCTTGTGCAACCCTGAGGTGGTATTCAGCAGGTTCTGACCAGTTCTGGAGAACCGGTAGCAGAAATGTTGCGTAGTTTAGAGAACCAGCAAATACTGCCTCTGACTGGCCCAGCCAACCCCATCTATTCTCTGCCTCCTGAGTCCCAGCTGATTGGCTGGGTCTTCTTTGGTTGCCCTGCACAGGAGAACGGAGCTGGAAAGCAGGTTAGTGGGGAGGGGAGGGAATGGGATTTTGCAGTATCCTTCCCCTGCCACACCCACCATGCTATGCCCACAGAACCGGTAGTAAACAATTTTGAATCTCACCACTGTTTGGGGAAGCCTTAGGAGCCCATCAACAGAAAGAAAAGTCACCTGAAGCTATGAGGCATGCAACAGATCCTGAGGCTCATACCTTTTAACATGTTTTCTCCTGCTTGGATAATTTATCTGTCTGCCAGTAAGGTGGTTTTGATAGGGAGTCCCCGGTGTCTCTCAGTCTGAAAAATTATGACAGTGGCCCTGAGGGTTTCAACACAGCTACTGTTGAAGCCTCTTCCTTTAAAACAAAAACTATTTTGCAATATTGCTTTGTTATGCCTACTACTTAGAATAGTATTAACTACCCTCCCTCCCCACAGGTTCTTGTGAAGTTATACTACAGCTTCCAGATACCTTCCTCTATTCTCTATTCGAAAGAAAGAAAGAAAGAAAGAAAGAAAGAAAGAAAGAAAGAAAGAAAGAAAGAAAGAA
>BLBF01000071.1:6956210-6969562 GCA_015471245.1 Laticauda colubrina
GAAAGAAAGAAAGAAAGAAAGAAAGAAAGAAAGAAAGAAAGAAAGAAGGAAGGAAGGAAAGAAGGAAAGAATGAATGAATGAATCCCTTCTTCCTTGGACTTTGTCGACTCAAAGCGGTGAACATACCTAACATACCTTCCTCCTCCTGTTTTTCTTGCAATGACAAACCTATGAGGTGAGGTGAGTTGAACTGAGAGAGAGAGGGAGCTTTCAGTCTAAATCTGGCAGGGCTTTCCCAACAGAGAGATTTGTTTATATAGAGGGCAAAAAAAAGAGAGAAAAATGGAAATGAAATAAAAACAATTTTATTTGATTTCTTGGTTGAATGCTTAATTGTCTTCTGCAATTTGGCAACTGTTTGGGCATTTGCAAGAAGCCAGAATTGAGCAGCATAAAGATCGATGAAGTTTAAATAATTGTCCCTAAACATAATTCTTCATTCCACATTATTTAGGTATTCTTCAACTACATTTCATGGTATTTAACCAGGGTAGAGAATCAAATGGAATAATTCATGCCAACATCCATAAAAGTTAGCAATAATGAACAAATGTTCCATCATCTCCACCCTGGAAAAAAATCGCACATATTAAAACATAGCAGCCATTGCTGTTCCATAAAATATAATGTAAGAGTAGTACAGAAGAGGTATTATTAAGATGAGATACATCTCTGTTTCAATATGGGAAAAGAATAATAAAGTGGTGAAATCAAACTGCTTTCATAACTGAGTAAAGGAGTAAAGGAGCTGTAACAGGGCTGATTAGGTTGTAGTTTATGGGGGAAAAGAATTACATCTCAGGCAGTTAAATATATTACAAAACTTATAAACCATAAGTAAGAGGAAATGCAATGAATCCATGAAAGAGATTCAAGTTTGCTACAATGATCTATCAGCAAGAGGGCTTTTGCAAAACAAACCAAGAAAAATCAAATTGCAACTACTGTTCATGTTGGAGAGATTCAGAATTAAGAAGACACTGATCTATTGTAATGCATTATTTGCCGAAAGGAATAAGCAAGAATGGAAAATTCTGAATCTAGAAGTTTGATGTATGGGGTCGGCTCAAATAATATTGCATCTGAACTGGCTCCCATTGGACTCAATTAGGGTGACAGGAATAAAATGAGAATGCATCTCTGAATCTGGGATTCATACCTACAGTTAGGAGCAGGGATATATAAGGCAGCACCCAGATGAATCAACCTGATTCTAGCTTTGGGCCAAGACAAAGAAAGCAGTTCAAATGTGTAGGGAATAGATTTGGAAGGAATACCCTGAGCATTGCATGTGTCTCCTCAAGCCAACACATTTTGGAATGGGTTGGTTTTGCACAATTCATCACTGGAATTACACCGCCTCTAAAGATTTGTTTTGTTGGTTGTTGCAGTCCGGACCTCTTCAGTGAAGGCATTCTCAAAGGCAGAAAAGAGGAATCGTCTCAGGGTCTCTCTGAAATTCTGACCCATAAAGACATAAAAGATGGGATTGAGGCAGCTATTGATAAAAGCCAAGCATGATACCAAAGGATATCCAATATACAGTGCTAACTGCATGTTGGGTTGTGCTCGGTAATTCATGTCAATGAACAGGAACACATAATAGGGGAGCCAGAAGACAAAAAAAAGGGACAATCACTGCTGTGATGACTTTATAGGGCTTGTTTGACAGAGGCAACTGAGTCCTTCTCAGTTTGAAGACAATCACCTCGTAGCAGAGCAGAATGACAGAGAAGGGAATGATGAAGGCAAAGATGAACCAGCTGGTGACCATTGCAGCATCTTTGATCACTTCAAACTCACCATAAGAGTTAGAGCAATTAAGAGGATTCTTGTGGGCTGGATTTACTTCTGTTTGCCTGAAATACATAACTGGAGAACACAACACCAGGGCCAGGATCCACACAGCCAAGACCACAAAAGAAGCCAGCCGAGGGTTTCGGTGATTCTGAGCCCAGACCGGATACTGGACAGAAATGCAATGGTCAATGCTAATGACCATGAGGAGATAAACACTGGCATAGAGGATGAGGAAGATGAGGGTGCCGTTGATCTTGCACAAGGCCAGGCTCATGGACGACTAGAATACCAGAGCAGCGCGAGCAAAAAACAGGAAAAAGATGAAGATAATGTCAGCAATGGCCAAGTTGAAGAACCAGATCATGTTGACGGTCTTCTTCATTCGGAAGCCAGTGATGAAGATGACCAGCTCATTGCCAAACACCCCCATCGCTAACGCAAGACTGTAGATCACTGTAGAGGCAATCTGCATCCTTCTCTTCAAGGATCTGAAATCGAAGGATTCAGGGCATCAATTGCGTTGCTCATTTCCTCTGACCAAGCCAGTTCTTCACTGGTGACTTCTCCCTTTGAAGCAAAAACATGAAGCATGAGAGTTGGCATGAAAAAGCAGGGCAGATAAACTTATAACTGCTACCCACGTTTAATTGTTTGGAGGTCAAAAGATCACAAACTGGGCCAGGATATTTATTTCCTTAGTTGGGCGGGAGAATCAGGTATGTTAGTTTCAAATGTAAGAACTTGCTTGGTGGACCAGATCAATATATCTAAATGCAGCAATGTTTTTCTTACTTAGACAAGGGCTCCAATTTTCACACCAGTTGAAAAGTTTCACACTCGAAGATGACATCCAGAATTCCTTTTTTTTTGCTTAAAAATAATAATATAATTTGGAATAACCAGGAGGATACATATTAATTGTTTGTTTGCACGATGCGAAGAAAAGATTTCCTGCTGATGAGATTTTTCATTTCAAAAATGATTAAAGCAGAGAAAGGAAAAAGAGATCTGATGCTAAAAGACAGGAACTGAAAATTAGAGGGTGAACTGAACCTTCAAGAGAAACTGGAGATAAAATCCAGAAGTCTAAGCAAAAAAGGACAATTATGAGGGGTGAAATACAAAGCATTAAAAATGAAATATGAAGCCAATTCCAACATGGTTTCTTTAGCTCGTAATAAAAAAAAATCTCTCAAAATGTTAATACTGAATAAATAAATTTCATTAATTCAGATCTTAGCTAATCTCCAAGCCGGGATACAGTGAAGACTTGCAGGAAGAAAAGGAAGCAAAATAAAAGAGACAGGCTAACCAAGATAACCCTGGATTGCTCCTGCATTGAATCTTCTACTGTGCCTCTCTGCTCTCTCACTGAAAGCTGTTGAATTTCTCTTTCTGCTTTTCAAATCTTTGCCTTCAAGCAGTCAAATTTGCTGGTGTCTTTCTAGAAGATACCATGCATGAGTTTTCCTGGCATGGAGAACTGCATTGGCTAAATCTTCATCAGGAAAACAATAGATCTGTGGATAGTGAGGAAAATTGTACTTACCTTAAAAGGTAAGGTACATAACATCAACATCAAATGTCAACTTAAAAAGAAAACAATCTTTACTATAAACTTTCTCAACCTGATTCTCACAAGATATTTGGGGTGGTTACAATGTTCAGGATTCCCTGGCAGTGGCAGCAACATAGAGGCTGTCTCAGAAACCTGGGAGTTGTAGTCCCAAAGCACCTGGAGGGCCTAAATCAGTGCAGGATGTTTGGGCATTTGTGAGAGGCCAGAATTAACCAGCATATAAAGATCAAAGAGGCATTCACTTTGTATAATTGCCCTTATCTTGTATATAAAATTCTTAATGTCACTTTTTTCAATCTTAAGTATCCTGCAACTGCATTTCACATTATTAAATCAATCAGAGAATCCAACAGAACAATTCATACATCCATAAAAGTAGTAATAAACAAATGCCCCATCACAGACATCCCAAAACCCACTCCCCATATTAAAACATAACAGCCATTACAGTCCCCTAAAACATAATGTGAGAAAAAAATACAGAAGCAGTATGATCAAAATGAGTCATCTCTGTATTTTACTTTGAGGAATAAGAATAATAAAAGGTGCAATCAAACCCCATGCTGTCATAAATATGTAAAGCATATTTAGGGAGCTACAAGGTGGCTGGTTAGGTTCTTGCAGTTTATGGGAGAAAAGAACTACTACTCAGGCAGTGCAAATCAATCCAAGACTGGATCACTGTAGAGTCAAGGTGAATCCTTCCCACCAATATATAGTTAGCTTTTCATGGTACGTAATGAAAGTGGAATATTCAGGGCCACAAGTTGTGTTTCTCATTTCCTCTGACCAAGCCAATTCTTCACTGGTGACATCTCCTTTAAAAGCAAAAACATAAGAACAAAAAAAGCAAAATTATAAGGTTCAAATGTAAGAACTTCCTTGCTAAGCCACTCCAATTTATCTCTTTAAAAAATCAGTGTTTTCTCACTTTTTTTAAAGGCTCCAATTTTTATAGCAGTTCAAGTTGGCTACAAACCAGAATCTTTTCTGGCTTAAAAACTGGTTTGGAACAAAATGGAAGAGGGCACATTATTTATTTACTTTTTGTTTGTTTGTTGAATGTGAAGAAAGAAATCCTATTTATGGGGTTTTTCCCCACCAAAAAGGACTAAAACAAAGAAAGGAAAATGAGACCAGGGCAGCTAAAACAGATGCTAAAAAAGAAGAACTGAAAATTAGAGGATGAATTGAGCCTTAGAGAAACTGGAGATATAATCCAGAAATCTAACCAAAAAGGACAGTGATGGGGAGGGATGATATACAAAGCATTAAAAGTGCAGTTATGAGCCCAATTCCAAACTGGTTTTTTCTTCCAATTTTTGAATAACTCATAAAGTTATGTAACTTAAGAAATCTCTCAAAAAGGCAAATGTTGAATAAATAGATTTAGGTCAGAGCTTATTAAATTCCAAGCTCAGACACAGTGAAGTCTCACGGGGAGAAAAGACTAAAATTCAGACTAACCAAGATGAATCTGGGTTGCTCCTGTATTGAATCTTCAGCTCTACCTCCCTGATATTTCTCTGGAATATGCTGAATTTTCTTGTTTTTTCAGAATCTGGGCCTTCAAGTGATAAAATTTGCCGATGTCTTTCGAGAAGAAATCACACAGGAGTTTTCCTGGCATGGAGAACTGCATTAGCAAAATCTTCATCAGGAAAATAATTGATCTGTAGATAGCAAGGAAAATTGTATTTACCTTAGAACAAGAAGATGGTTCTTTGTGTTTCCTCTGGCCTCTGCCATAATATATGGAGGGATTCTGCTGAAAGGGCTGAGGTAGGACCAAAAACCCCAAATACATAATCAGAGAGGAACCAGTAGAGATTATGGGAAGTGCAGCTTTATGTGTCTTTAATCTTGAGTTTAATCTGTACTCCCAACAATGGAGGCAGGTTACCTGTCATTCCCAGATTTACGGCAGCTAATCCCCCTTTCCCACCTCAACATTTTCAGGGAGGGAAATGGTACATTTTAAAAACATCTTGTAGGGCGTCAACTTTTTCAGCTTTCAATTTCCAAACATTAAGGATACCCAAACGTTGTGACATGCCTTGGGAATTGTAAAGGTAATTTGATTACTTTAATATAATTTAGATGTGTTTGGTAAGTAATCACACAACTGTCATACCTTTTTAACATTTTGTTTGTTTCATTTCACCCCAGGCAAATTTAAAAGCAGATAATGCAAAAGGAAAAATGTATTTCAGTGTATATTCTGTCTTGATTCACTTGCTGAATATATAGAATAACTCTATAAATTCTTCCATACAAAGTTTCTTTTATTGGATTATATTAGGTATCCTCAAGATGATACAGCATAAGCACACCAACATGCCTACCGTCCCTGTCGTATTGTTTCTTTTATTTTTCTTATATGTACCCATTTCATGTATTCATAACTATGTATATACTTATACCTAGTATCTTCTAAGTGATTGACAAATCAAAATGAATAAATAAAAAAAAGTAAAGTTATGTCAAGGTAATTCTTTCAATAGTTGAAATCGTTGTGTAAATGATATTAGTCTTTCTATCCCATAATCGCAGAGGCAGCGGGTAGAGGTGCCACCATGAGGCTGTATTCAGGCAAGAGTGAGGAACAGGGTTGCCAGATCGCAGCTTGGCTCTGCGGCCAAATTCAAGTCAAAATACAGCCAAATTCGGCCAAATTATTTTCTCTCACGGCCAAATTTTTTTATGCAATATAACATGAGGATATATTGTTTTTTTTTTGGTTTTTTAACTGTTTTTAAATAATCAAATCATACAAAATAGTCTTTATTCGACAACGTGATGTGACGTCATTGGAATTTCTCCGTTTCTTTACTCACATCCAGGCTAGGCAGCTCACTTCAAATAACCGCGACTACCGTTTGGAAAGCTCAGGGCCAAATGCAGCGATCCTGAGGAGGGGGAGAGCTAGGGCATGAGGGGTTTTAGGGGGATTTCCCCCCCCCCCGATTGAAAAAATAGAATCACTAAACAAATAAAATGACACAAAAACTTGTGCCCCTTTGAAAGAGGGGCATCCCGCCGTTGCCATGGCGTCGTCCAGTTCCTCCAAGGGGTGCATGGACCAATTTACCAGCCTCATCCGCTCCCAAAGGGGCATGTTACTCTTCGCAGAAATAGCAAGAGGGAAACGCAGAAGGGAGGGGAAGCGAGCCACGAGGGGCAAGAAGGATGGGGTGGGGGAGGGCAAGGTCGACGGCCGGCCGGCCCTGAGTTGGGGGAACTGAGTGGATTTTCGCTCCCTTCGGGGAGGAGGGCGGTGGCATTTCTTTGCCCTTAGCACGTGAAAATAGCAGTCGCACTTTTATACCGCTTTACAGCTTTCTCTCAGCGGTTTAGAGTCGGCATATTGACACACACACACACACACAACCCGCAACAACCTTATGCCCTAAATAAAGCATTTGGTCTTCCAGCCCCTTGTGAGAAACGGCGGCGGGGCTTCTGCGGCAACCGAGGAGGAAGCGGTTAAAAACGGGGAAAGGACACAGAAGCCACCCCCAACCGCAGAAGAGCCGTTGCGTGGCCCCTTCAGCTTCGTCCGCCAATGTGGGAGGCGGGGAGTTTCTTCCAGGGGTCCAGAGAGAATCTCGTTTAAAATGCCCCTCCGGGCTGCCCAGGAGCGTTTGCGTTTTGCTTCCTTCTCCCACCCCTCACCAAAAAAAAAAACACGTTTTTTTCCACTAAGGTGTAAAAACCAAGCCGCAGCAGCTGGCCGGACGGGCCTTTTTTGGGTGGTGGTAGTCAGGAACCGCTCTTGGGGGAAGCTCCCCGCCACGCAGGGCCGGAGAACTGAAGGGGGAAAGCGGTTGCTTTCCGGGACGATCTTTCCCCCCCACCCAAGTCCCCAAACTTTTTATTTTTAAAACCGAGGGGAAGAATTACAAAGAGGACAGTCATTTTCATGCGAATATATTGTATTGAAAACCGGTGTTTGGCCAAAATTTTGATTTCACAGCCAAGCAACTTTCATACGGCCAAATATATTTGGCCGGAGACATGATTTTTTTCACGGCCAAACAGATTTCTATACGGCCAGATTTCTCGAATTTGGCCGGAAAAACGGCCAGTTGGCAACCCTGGTGAGGAAGCCTCCCCCAACCCAACAAGGGTTAATTTAGTGACCAATCAGGATTACAGATGTGACCACGTGACATGGACTACATTTTCCAGGATACCTTAACTATATTTACCTTGATGCATTCCCTTAAAGGGACAGCTCACAAATCCTAACTAACTATCCCAAATCCCATTAACTCTAAACTGTCTGGACAGCACAATATACCGTATATACTCGCATATAAGCCGACTTTAGAACGCTTTTTTTTTCCCCCCAAATTTGGGGGTCGGCTTATACGCGAATAAATCTGGCTGCCCGACTTCACGCGATGAAGCCGCTGCCTGCGAAGGCGATGAGAGTCTTGGCTCTCATCGTGCGAAGTTGGGCAGCCAGATTTATTCACGTATAAGCCGACCCCCAAATTTGGGGGAAAAAAAAAAAAGCATTCACCATGGTATTTGGGGGTCGGCTTATATGTGAGTTTTTTCAAAAATCCTCATTTTGGGGCAGTTTTTAAAGGGTCGGCTTATATGCGAGATCGGCTTATATGCGAGTATATACAGTAACTTTTTCAGTCTTGTCCCCATGAAAGCCCAAGCAAAATTATGACAACTAGGCCAATGAGGAATTTGACATTATTTAAAATTTGCAGAAGACTTTTAATTTCTGGAACCTTTCATTACTTCTTTAAAAACCATGTTATTTTAGAGGATGGGATGTTAGGGTTTGGTTTTTTTTTGGTGCCTTTGAATTTCTTGGCAAGTTTGCAGAAGTGGTTGGCCATTGCCCCTTCCTAGGGCAGAGAGAGAGAGAAGGACAATCCCAAAATCACCCAGCAGGCTTCATGCCTAAGACAGAACTAGAACTCACAGTCTGCTGGTTATTAGCCTGGTGCCTTAACCTCTACAGCAAAGTTTTTAAGATGCCCATTTTGCAGCAGAGAGATATGCACTGCCTAACAGGAGTTTTTCAGGGCTGGGAAATGCACTGTTTCAATGGAAGAATCCAAAGTTTAGGAATCAGAAGTTCAGGAAGTTTAGGAATCAGAACACAATGCGAGCCTCTGATTGAATCGAAGCAAAACAAATGAGGAAACAAAAAGCAAACCAAGGGGTAACAAAATAAAGACGACAATGACAAATGGGAAGTAATGGGGCTGCCAGAAGCAAAAGGAGCCACCAAATAAACGAGACATATTGAAGGACGTCAAGTTTACTCACTGTTTCCAGGACATTTAACTGAACTATCTGGATTTTTTTTTTCCTCCACAGGGATATTGTGCAATATTCATGCATGTATTTATTTATTTATCTTCAATATATTTACATTCTGCCTTTCAAGCATCTTCTGGAGGTACAGAATAAAAAATACATTTGTCTATACCTTAATGAAGGAAGAGACACACAGAGAGAATAATAAAAATACAGTCGCAAAAGGCACAATACAAAAGGGCCAGAGGTAGTTTGGCAGCACTATTAAGCCATATCTTGGACCCAACAATGTTGATCAAGTTCTGCTTCCTTTCCAATCCTCGATTTTTAAAGACAGTGGCTAGACTGCAGCTTCAGAGAACTCTTAACAGAAATGAATTGCTTGGATCCCTTTCTATCTGGCTTCAGGCCTGGGCACCGTACCAAGATAGCATTATGTGAATGATGTGCCCATCTTGGCATATCAATACTCTTCAAAACTATTGATCAAGGCATTCCTCTGGACTGTTTTGGTTTGCTGGCAGCCTGTGCAGACGACAGCGGAATTGGACAGCGGGTAAGAACGGGGATCAGTCTGGGAATCTGGAGAGGACTCAGACGAGGATCCTGCGTCCGATGCAAAGATGGGGCATCTGGGAGTGAGGTGCTGCCTCCGGAGCCTCTGGAGTCTGGCAGTAGTGAGGCAGAGGACCCAGAGGAGCCTGTTCCCAGTGCGCATGTGCACGGAGCTGCTAGAAGGTGAGAGCAGCTGAAACAAAAGTTTTAGTTTAGTTTAGTTTAATTTATTGTCATTGAACCTCGTACAATGAAAACAAACACCATCTTCAGTGCATATCATGGCCATGAAAATAAACACAACACACATCCTTCACACTCCACATATTGAATCGAAACCCTTGACACTGCATCAACTCTGCACAAAACAAAAGGGGGACTCGGGAGTAAGGCTGGGAGGTGATTGCCCCTCCCATAAGGGTTAAAGGACAGGCAAAGATGATGAAACCTTTGCAGGAAGCAAAGTAGTTCATTCGGTTCAGATTCATTCTTGAAGCTCTTGGTACTTTGGTTGGTTTTTTTTTCTAGTTCATTTGTTACTTCTGTTATTGGCAGCACTTCACAGGAAAGAAAGGTGGGTGCTTATCTCGAGGGACTGTTTGAGATTCATTACTGGCTGAGAATGAAAACAATTCCCAGCACTGCATTAAAATAAGACTTGTTTTTAAAAGAAGTGTACACGTAATTATGGTCTAGGAAGCCTTGGTCAGAACATGGACTGGCTCAGAGGGATGGTATGAAAGTGGTTCTCCTTCTTCTAGTCATGCTTCCAATTAGTGTTAATTGGGGAGAGGTCCAGTCCTCAACCATTGCTTGAGTCTCTCGCCACTCTTGTTTAATAGCTCCATGAGGCCACTCAGTAGACCAGGGGTGTCAAACTCAATTTCAGGGTTGTGTTTGACCTCAGGGGGCCATGGTGGGCATGGCCAGAGTGGACGTGGCTTGACGTCATTTGTGTCGGGGGAGCCTGTGGTGGCCTGAGTGCTCTGCCAGCGAAAACAGGTTCCTGATCTCCATTTTCAGCTGGGATGGCCTCCTGAAACCTTATGCCAGCAAAAACAGAGATCGGGATAGCTGCTTGTGGCCCTCTGCTGTTTTCTGTGACAGAGGGTTGCAGGATGCTATCCCAGTTGAGAACGGCAATTGGGAGCTCGTTTTTGCTGGCAGAGGCACCACAGGCCGGCCCTTTGCTGTTTCCAGAGCGGCCCCATGGGCCAGATCTAAGCACATCGTGGGCTGGATTCAGCCCATGGGCAGAGGTGAAATTCAACCAGTTCTGACCAGTTCTGGAGAATCAGTAGTGGGAATTTTGAGTAGTTCAGAGAATTGTCAAATACCGCCTCTGACTGGCCCCGCCCCCATCTATTCTCCGCCTCCCATTGAGTCCCAGCTGATTGGCTGGGTCTTCTTTGGTTGCCCTGCACAGAACAGAGCGGGAAAGCAGATTAGTGGGGTGGGGTGGGGTGGGAAGGGGGATTTTACAATAGCCTTCCCCTGCCATGCCCACCAAGCCACACCCACCAAGCCATGCCCACAGAACTGGTAGTAAAAATTTTTTTAATCCCACCACTGCCCACGGGCCTTGAGTTTGACACCCTTGCAATAGATTATCCATGGTCGGGGGGGGGGGGTAGCAAGATACCATCAACATATTAAAGATATTCAATTATAAGTCTCAGATCCTTCAAGACCTGGTTGTGACATCAGGCCAGGCAAAATATGGAGATGGGTCCTTTGTAATTAATACCTGTTCTGCATCTAATATATGTGAATGAAAATATTAAAGTATATTTTAATCTTTAGCTTTGTACCTTTTATAATTTTAAAGTTCTTAACACAGAGACTCTCTCTCACTCCCCATTCTCTATATCTATATCTACAGTCTCTCTCTCTTTCTCTCTCTCTCTATCCATCTATATCTATCTATCTATCTATCTATCTATCTATCTATCTATCTATCTATTAATTAGATACCTATCTATCAGATAGTTAGCTATCTAATCTATATATTGTTTTTAGCTTTGTAGTATGGCACCCACAGTCTCTTCTCTGTGAATTGGGTGGCCATAAGGCTGTGAAAGTTGGACCATAAGGAAGTCTGAGCACCAAAGAATGGAGGCCTTTGAACTCTGGTGCTGGAAAAGACTCCTGTGAGTTCCTTGGACTGCAAGGCCATCCAAGCAGTCAATCCTAGAGGAGATCAACCCTGACTGCTCTTTTGAAGGCCAGATCCTGAAGATGAAACTCAAAGACTCTGGCCACCTAATGAGAAGGAAGGACTCCCTGGAGAAGAGCCTAATGCTGGGAACGATTGAGGGCAAGAGAAGAAAGGGACGGCAGAGAAGAAGGTGGCTGGATGGAGTCACTGAAGCAGTAGGCGTGAGCTTAAATGGACTCCAGGGAATGGAAGAGGACTGGAAGGCCTAGAACGTTGTCCATGGGGTTGCGATGGGTCAGACACAACTTCACAACTAACAACAACATAAATATAATGTGTATATTCCCTTCCCCCTGCACAATATTTTTACAAGCACAGGGGAAAATTATCATTGTGTAAATCAGCTGAAATTAGAGAGTCATCCAGAGTTGGGCTGCAAGGCCCCTTGCCTATAGCTCTTTAATTGTAAGAGAACAAGAATACATTGCTTAAAATTGTGACGTAGGGAGAAATAAGGTAGCTTACCTATACTTTTCACTGCAAATATTAGATATACTTTTCCTTTTCTTTTCCTTTTGGCATTTTTTTTGCTCCCTCTTCTGTAATTAAGAATGATGTAGAAGAGCCCTCTTGTGATGAAAGTTTTAACTACCGTCCTTTCTGTTTTTAGCAAACTTCTTAGAAAGCCCAAGGAGCAGAACTGTGTGCTACGATTGCAGCTGTAACTGCTAGATTAAACCCAAGAGCTGGATGTGGGTGCTGCAATCAGTTTCTGACTTTTCAGGAAGTCATAAGCAGGCATAGAGCAAATGGTCTTCCTGGAAAAGTCAAGTGGTCAAAAGCAGACTCAAAGATATGGACATACACAACACACACAAGTAGTAGTAGTCAAAGAAGAACAGAACAGAACAGAACAGAACAGAACAGAACAGAACAGAACAGAATAGAATAGAATAGAATTCTTTATTGGCCAAATGTAATTGGACATGCAAGGAATTTGTCTTCGGTGCATATGATCTCAGTGCACATGAAAGATATAGGTGATAAATCACGATCATAGTCTTCATAAATGAATCATAAGATACAACACTTAAGTGACAGTCATAGGATACTAAATAAGCAATCAAAATCATACTAGAAAACTAAATAAAACAATATAAATCGTAAGATACAAGTAATAAGGTTATAGTCATCAGTAGAAAAGGAGATAAGTAATAGGAAGGATGAGAAGAATAATATAGTAGTAGTAGTAGTAGTAACAGCAGCAACAGCAATATTCTCAGTTTAGATGATAGTTCTCCCCCTTCCTGGTAGGTTCCCATCCTTATACTAACCAGCAGTTTAGATGACCAGTCTTAGTGATGTTGGAAGAAAAATCTGGTTTGGTTCCAAGCTGGGAGAAAGGCACTAGAAATAAAATGGAGGCTGATTGGAAAAAAGGACTCTATTGATGAGCAGAACCAACAATAGCATGTGGTTCTGGGACAACTGACAAATTGGTTTGATGAGTACATGCATTTTTATAGGATTCTGAGATGCTGCTAGGGATTCATGCAATGTAGTGAGCCTGGTGTCTTTTGCTCTTCTGATGGTGGTAGGTTAATACCCATTATGTCCTAAAGGTCATGTCCCATTCTTAGAATTTGGTTGGGTGGGATGTAAATTCTTAATCCCATCGCTGGAGGTGAAGAGGTTTTGTTTGTGAATAGGCTGGCCTGGATTTCTTAACGGGCACAAAATATCCACCTCTAAAGACTTCAGGACCCAAATTGTTGGAGACAATATGCTGACTCTGTAAACTGCTGTGAAGCACTGTGAAACATAAATGTTTTGCTATTCCTGCCTGCCTGCCTGCTTGCCTTTCTTTCTTTCTTTCTTTCTTTCTTTCTTTCTTTCTTTCTTTCTTTCTTTCTTTCTTTCTTTCTTCCTTCCTTCCTTCCTTCCTTCCTTCCTTCCTTCCTTCCTTCCTT
>BLBF01000071.1:6974662-6988074 GCA_015471245.1 Laticauda colubrina
TAAAATGGCAGCATAATGATTGCATTCACGTACTTCAGCCTTGGCATTGTCCCTCTGCACTTAGGCCAGCTTGCTGCATGAAACATTTTCCTTTGTTCAAAAAACACCCCACTCCCCCCCCCAAAAAACCCCACAGTGCAAACGTTAGCCATCTGGGTGTTTCTCCCCCAAACAACGCAATTTCTCTTCCTTTCGCAACCTCCCAACGATGCAAGAGTCTGTCCACTGGAGAGAGGCTCCTCTAAGATACAGTTGGTTTGGTTTGGTTTTTTTTTAACCTTAAATGCTCATATTCTGCTTTCTGTAGAGATTTCTTTGTCTAGTAGGATGGTCAGCAGAAGCTGGTCACATCTCGGTGACCATTAGAGGCCTCCCCAAAATGCAGAAATTGTGGGGAAAACTTCCCCAGAGTTTTTTTTTTTTTTAATGCATTTGGAACCACCGAGTCTCCTTATGGATCTCCTACTCAATATTAATTTTTGAGCAGGGCTTTGTTTAGTCTACCCCAGAGATGGAAAGGCTGAATCTGCAGACTTTGGCCAATGGTGTAGAACCCTGACAGCAATGGGCATCCTTTGTGTCGACCCTCCCCCCCCCTCCCTGACCCTTTCTTGCCGACGAAAGCAAATAGTGCGGCTGTCAGAAAGGAGAAAATCTTTTTCTTCCGCTGTTAATCCCTTTTCCCATCCTATTGGGACCTGAGCATTTCTGCCTTAGGAAAGGGAAATGGCAAACAAGCAATTTAATCAGGGAGAGAGGCGGCATTAGGCCCCTTTCGGTGGTGATGGTGGTGGTGGTGGGGAAATGATGATTGGAAGGAAAGGTCAGCTTAGAACTGGATGCAAAAGGAAGCTAACTCTTAAGAACTGGGATGATACCCTAAGCAGAGGCGGGGCTGCTGGGGGTTCACAGGGGTTCAGGAGAGCCCCCAGCTAAAAATCTGTGCAGTTTGGAGAACCCCCAAATCCCATTCCTGGCTGGGCCCTGCCCCTCTCACCCTGCCCCCTCCCAGGAATCCCCACGTGGCCCATTTTGGATGCAGGTGAGCGGAGGTTCGGGGAGGGTGAAAAATGGGATTCACGGAAGTTCAGGAAGGCTGGAAATGGGCTGTTTCTGGCTGCCAGAGAGCCCAGGAAGTCGTTTTTGCCCTCCTAGAGGCACAAGGAAAGCCTCTGGAGCCCGTGGAGGGCAAAAATACCCACCCACCCCCCGGTGCAGAAGGCTGACTAGGCCACACCCACCCTGGCCACGCTCACCCAGCAATGGGGCAGAGAGCCCTTTGCTAAAATTTTTGAAGCCTTCCCTGTGACCCTAAGCTCAGGACGAACCGATCTGAACTCCTTGCTGCTGAATCAGAAATGGGCCTATTTGTGAATGGTTGCCCGTCCCACCTGCCTTTTTTTTTTTTTTTTTTATTAGCAGTCAAGTGGGCCCTTAGACAAGTCTCCCCTCTTTTTATATGCAGGTAGGTTGAGCTAAGAGGGAATGACTAGCCTGTGTTGGAAGAAAAATCCAGGTCCAGTTCCAAGCCGGGAATAAAAGGGAGGCTGATTGAAAAGAAAGGTTGTGTTTATTGGTTGAACAGAACCAATACAAACTCAGCGTGAGGTTCTGGGACAGCTGACAAAATGGAGTTGAGAGTGGGTGGGTTTTATACCTTCCGGATCCCTATGGGGTCATGTTGGGGTCATGGCTGGCTCTATAGGCAAAAGGGAAACCACAAATCCTCGGTGTTTGACTGAGCTAATCTTGTCAACCTTTGGCTTGTGGCTTATCTGAAGTTTCTGTCTGACCCAGTCTTTCTGAATGGATGACCAAATCTGCATTTCTAAAAGCTGGTGGCCTCAGTTTCTGCTTGTTGGGGCAGGGCTGGAGCTGGTTTGTGCCTCCCTTAAGATTCCCCCCTCCCCAATTTCTCCTTTAGAGGAAATATTCTATCCTGTCTTTTGAATATTCCCCAAAATATTTCATTTTCTAGGAGGGTGCGTGGGTGCTGACTTTTTATATATGGAACCCTTGTACTTGATGAGCTTGGTTGTTAGCTTGAAGACAGTTCATTACCTAACTTGGTAACATCATCACAACTGGTTGGGTAGTAGAACGTCTGCAAAGAAAAAATAACACTGCAAGGATGCCACAGTTCAACCCTGGGCCACAAATATTCTCTTCTATTAACCTCGTTGTCTTGGTGATGGGGAGGAAATCTGAGCTTGTTTTCCCCAGGCCAAATCTCCTAAAATTGCATCACAACACAGGGGTGTCCAAGAGAGGGGTCAGAAAGAGTCAAAATGATAGCTGCAACCCGTATGATCCCTCCTTTTCTTTTCTAGGCAATATAACCCATGTTAAAAAGAGGCAGGGCCTCAATTGCACAGCCACCATTTTGTCTCTTTTTGACACCCCCCCCCCCCCCCACCCTTTTTTGCTTTTCTGACATTCCAGATGTTCCAACCAAGCATCCTTCGGGGTTCTTCCCCCATCATTCCCAACTCAAGGAGAAGCAGCTTAAGGAAGCCGACATCATAGATTGAAGGGGGCACAATTTTCAATTTCTGGGTTTGCTTTTAGGAGCTTTCTTCTTCTTCTTTAAAGTGAAATTAGTTTACTAATCCCACTAGAAGCTTAACACGTTTCTTTCACTGCTTCTTGCAGTTTACAATCACCCACCCCTGCAAGTTAACACATTATTGAATTTCAGCAACTCTATGGGGGGAAGGCATGTGCTACGGAGTGGAAGGTGGACTCTCCACAGTTTTAATTGGAGGTGGGAGGTGGGTGTAGAAACTGGATGCCTTCTGCGTGCACCAGGTGAGTATTCAACCTGAGTTATGGTCTACATTCAGATCTGCTGAAAGGAAACAAGATTTCTCCAAGGCAGGGTAGCAATAACACTTAGACTTATATACTGCTTCATAGTGTTTTTATGACCCTCTCTAAGCAGTTTACAGAGTCAGCCTATCGCCCCCAACAATCAGGGTTCCTCATTTTACTGACCTTGGAAGGGCAGAAGGCTGAGTCAACCTTTAGCTGGTCAGGACTGAACTGCCAAACTGCTGGCAGTCAGCAGAATTAGTCTGCAATACTGCATTTTAACCACTGCGCCACCATGTCTCTCCGAATTTAGCCCTGTGTGCTCTCATAGTGGTTAATTTTGCATAAACTAGTAGTCAGTTAGTCCTCAACTTACGACCATTCAGCAACTGTTACAATTGTGCTAAATGAAGAGACTTACAATCAATGTTATGTCTACTGCAACATCCCATGGTCACGCAAACAAATCAAGGGTTTAGCCATCTGCCCACCCTTATGACCAATTGCAGGGAGCCACTAAAGCAGGGATTGTGCCTGTTCAATGAGACAATCGTGTGGGAGCCTCATTTAATGACTGCCACAAGTTGCAACCATAACTCTGGTCTCCCTCTGCGGTGGTAAGTCAAAGACTAGCTGCAAAAGTAGAGTAAGTCTGATGCTTTCTCTTGCATTGCCTCGTCCATTGGTTGCAAGGACATTGTTGTCGGGTGTGTCATAAATACAACAATTCAAAGACAAAAAGATTGGTCTTATTGTCTCTTGAACCTGGAGCAGGAATTATGCACCCTGGATCACCCTTCCTCATCTTTGAGGTCACCACACTCTAAAAAAGATGTTGAGACTCTAGAAAAAGTACAGAGAAGAGCAACCAGGATGATTAGGGGACTGGAGACTAAAACATACGAAGAACATATGAAGAATGGTGACAGGAACTGGGCATGGCTAGTCTAGTGAAGAGAAGGACCAGGGGAGACATGATAGCAGTCTTCCAATATTTGAGGGGTTGCCACAGAGAGGAAGGGGTCTGACTATTTTCTAAAGCACCCAAAGGGCAGACAAGGAATAATGGATGGAAACTGAACATGGAAAGATTTAAAAGGAGAGAAACTTCTGACAGTGAGAACAATCAACCACTGGAACAGAAGATGCCCTTGGAAGTTATGGGAGCTTCATCACTTGAGACATTTAAGAAGAGATTGGACTCCCATCTGTCAGAAATGGTGTTGGGTCATTTTTGCCTGGATGGGAGGTTGGACTAGATGACCTACAAGGTCCCTTCCAACTCTGATTATCTGTTATCTGTTATAACAGGACCCAAACTGATTTAAAAAAGATTGATCTTAACAGAGCCTACCATGCCACAATAAAGCGGTATCGTAAAAAAGTCGGGGAAAAGATCATTCAGAGGAAATAAAATGCCATACAAACATAATAAAAGCCCAGCCCATCTTCCGCAGGATGGCCCTGAATTGCCCTCCAGGCAGCTGCAGGATTTTTTTTTTCTTTTGCAGAAAAGATTTGGCCCCTGCAGTTCAAAAAAAAAATAAAAAAGCATTGCTAAAAGCAAAAAGTGCTTCTAAAAAATGGTATTTTTTTAAAGAAAAGGGAGGGAGGCTTTAACACATAATGATTTGATTATTAAGAGGTACACAAAAGTGACTGAAAAAGAAGAAAATTGGAGGAAAGGAGGCAATTTTTTGGGGGGTAAAGCAGCCATTTGGGTTTTTAATGCTTTCACACTCCTGGCACTACAGATCTCAAAGAATTAGCATTGGGTAAACGAAAAGCTATTAAAAGCTTCTCATCCCTTTAGCTCAGAGGTAGTATTCAGCAGATTCTGATCAGTTCTGGAAAACCATAGCAGACATTTTGAGTAGTTCGGAGGACAGGCAAATACCGCCTCTGTCCCCATTTCTTCTCTGCCTCCCATCGAGTCCCAGCTGATCATTGGCTGGGTCTTCTTTGCTTGCCCTGCGCAGGAGAACAGAGCTGGAAAGCAGGTTAATGGGGTGGGGAGGAAATGGGGATTTTGCAGTATCCTTCCCCTGCCATGCCCACCAAGCCAATGTCCACAGAACCGGTAGTAAAAAATTTTGAATCCCACCATTGCTTTAGCTGTTTCTCCTATGAGTTTGCTGGGCTTTGATTTTTCTAAAAAAAGCCATCCTCCCAATATAAACCCCGCCAGGAGGACCTGTGAGAGGTCATAAAAGTCAAAATGGCTGCCACAACCCACCAAATTGAAGTTGTAGCTTTATGAAGCATCATTAAAAAAAGGAGGCTTTGATTATTTGACTTGACTTTTTATTTTTTTAACCCACCTGCGGGCATTCCTGCACTTGGCCCTAAACTTGTGAATGCTGAATTTCTATCTATGTTGGGGATGTAATAAATGTTCTTTCTTTTTTTAATAAAAGCATTTGGTCAGGTAGAGAAGTCTTGGAATGAGAAGAAGGAAATATTGCATCCGTATTTGTCTTGCAAGGCACCTGTAACAAAAAAAACTTTTTTTTGCTAAGGAAAGAACAGCCTTTTCTTTTTTTTGAAGGTAAATGGAGATTAAACTTCCTGCAAAGATGTAATATTTTAGTAGGATTTTTGATAGTCCCAGTTTCCAGACAAATGTTTCAACTGGAAACTGTTAACACCACAAAGAAGCTAAAAATAGGAAGCAAAAGAATAAGGACAAATTACCGGAAACCGGTAATTTTGGAGCGTCATCATTACCCATTCCACCACTCATCAGCTGGCGAGTCATAATAATCATAGTGTAGGCAAAAGAAATTCTACAACCAAATGTTTTTCCCCCTAGCATTAGAATTAAACCCCAATACTGTGGCAAGAGAAGTCACACCTGACAAACTTTTGCCTGTGACAAAAGCCGAGAAATTCTAGCTTTAATGGAAGTATGTCTAGTTAATGAAAAGAAGGACTAGGAGTGACATGAGAGCAGTCTCCCAATATCTCAGGGGCTGCCACAAAGAAGGACTCAAGCTATTTCTCCAAAGCACCTGAGGGCAGGACAAGAAGCAATGGATGGAAACTAATCAAGGAGAGAAGCAATTTAGAACTAAGGAGAAATTTCCTGACAGTGAGAACAATTAATCAGTGGAACAACCTGCCTCCAGAAGTTGTGAATGCTCCAACACTGGAAGTTTTTAAAAAGAGATTGGACAGCCATTTGTCTGAAATAACATAGGGTCTCCTGCTTGAGAAGTGGGGTTGAGCTGGAAGATCTTTAAGGTCCCTGTTTTCTGTTTATCTCTCTTCTTCTACAAATAGTGGAGATGAGTTCATAGTACACATGAAGGCTTGTTCTGCTGAAGAATAGTTGCTTAAAGAAAGCAAGCCTGGTGGGATTCACACAATACATCATGGTGTTTAGCCTTCAGAAAAGGGTTTCAAAGTCACAAGAAGCTGACATTGAACCATTTATATGAATGCTCAGCCCAAGGTGTAAAACCAGACAGTGGCTTTTACTGAGAGCTCAAAAAGGCATCTTCTGATGAAGAGTTCAATGAAACTCAAAAGCTCGCATGCTCCAATAGAATGCTTTATTAAAATATATCCCTTTAAGGGATACATATCAGACATTTGAAGGATAAAATCATATTTCCACCTCATCTGCAGATCTTTGAACCATCTCATAATAGAGTTCAGCATTTTTTCTATATTGTGCGAATTGATTGCATTTTTTAATGTGGTTATTTTTATCCCTGGCCACACCAAGGCTTCCTTCCAGAAGGAAGTTTATAAATATAATAATTTTAAACTTGCCAACATTGAGGTCTGGAAGCTGAGTGAGAGCAATTGACATTTGCAGTTTCCTTTCCTTGCCCAACTTGTGGCTCCAAAATGCCCCTGGGAACATGTCAGACGCCTCACTTGCTGCAAAGCAAAAGCCACAAAAATGGCTTCAACCCAGATGGGTGCCAGAATCTGCTGCTCCTAGTAGGTCACCTGACCTGCTCTGCATCTCAGGTTTACCCTTAGAGCTGGAAAATTGGGAGAGAGAGAGAGAGAGAGGTCGATTTGCACTCACACCCACCCAGCCCTTAAATGAAGGGAAGAAGAGAGCGATCCCTCCCTTTGATTGGACAGCCAGACCAAGTAACCTTGGTTCCCATCTCTTTTTTAAAATTATACATATATGCAGAGAAAGAGAGAAATTTAAATTTAAAATTATACACACATGCAAACAAGCCACAAGTAATAGGTAGGTAGAGATAGATAGATAGATAGATAGATAGATAGATAGATAGATAGATAGATAGATAGATAGATAGATAGATAGATAGACAGATAGACAGATAGATAGATAGACAGACGGACGGACGGACGGACAGACGGTCGGACAGACGGTCGGACGGATGGATGGATGGGTGGGTGGGTAGGTGGGTGGAGATGGGTAGACATAAGATAGATGGCAGATAAATAGGTAGGTAAGTGGTAGGTAGGTAGATGGATGGATGAACATAGATGGATAATAATAGCAGATAAGTAGCTGGCTAGATAAATAGACAGATAGATGGATAAATAGATGGATGGATAGATAGATAGAGAGATAGAGTGACAGATAGATAGATAGACAGACAGATAGATATAGATGGGTAGATATAAATAGATGACAGATAAATAGACAGGTCAATATGCAAACAAACCATAATTAATTCACTGCTATAGTATATATTGTTCAGCCCAGTGCAACAAGATCACACAGACACATCCACCCACATGCAAACAAGCTACAGTCAGCCCAGTGCAACACACACACACACACACACACACACACAGCACATACTCACAGGGAGTGAGAGACAGACTGACACCCACCCGTGCAAACAAGCCACCTCTCAAGGAACAGCTAATCTGCTTTCATTCATCTGTTCTTTCACACAGCATCCCCGAGTTTCAGCTTGATGGACAGCACCATCAAGACCACCTCTTCCTCCTCCTCCTCCTCCTCTTCTTCTCTCCTGGAGCCCAGGTATTCCCTGTCTGGATTTGGACCGAGCAGCATCTCCCCTGCCTGACCAGCTGTGGAAAACCCCCCTTCTCTTCTTCTGTTGCTGCCGATGGCCAGAAAGGGGGACAGCTGGAAACCTCTCCTCCTCTTCATCCAGGAGAGGCAGCAAAAGCCAGCGAAGTAAGGTGAGTGGAGTCCCGCAAGGGCTCCCTGTCCCGGGGAGAAATAATAAGAATAAAATGGGAAGAATAAGAAAGGGCTTTCTAAGATGACCCCCCACCCTCTTAAGTTATGTTCCATTTCACTTAAGTATTATAGACAATGATTGTGCTTATTTTGAGATGTCATCTAGACAAGCTCTAAGCAAGAAGCTTTCTTGAAGTATTATTACGATTATAGATGTAAGACTTTTTTAAACAATGGCTCTCTCTCTCTCTAATGATGGCTTTTACCCACCCCAAAAGAAAGGGGTGTAACTTTCAGCTGATCTACCAAACTCTGGATTCAACCCACCTGTTCGTGGAATTGCACACCTGCTCCCCCCCCCCCAATTGGGTGTGTCTTAATCCACCCTGGAAGACACTGCTCTCTTTTTCAGTTCATTAGTTGGAAGAGGCAGTCACACATCCACCGATCACAGACAGACGGTATAAAGAATTGAAGCAGGGAAAGGGAGCAAAAGAACTCGGTGGATGGATTCACACAACATGTTAAGACAAAGCTTGAACGAAGCCCCTGTTTAAAATCCAGCCATTTGTCTTTGTGTGTGGAATGAACCAGACATCTCATTAAAATACATAACACTTTGATTGATCCTGGCAGGGTTGTGTGAACCCAGACATTGTGTTTTGTTAGCCAGGGTTTGACTTGTGTGAACACAGCCATGAATAAGATTCTAAGTTTTACTCAAGTCTATTGTAACTTGCATTTTGATTGTTTCCAGATTGGCAGGCAGCATCTGGTCTGATCCAGTGAGGGTTGTCTAATTTTGAGGAGTCAGAGGGGACGGTGGGAATCTTGAGTGCATGTTTGGGGCACACTTGCAGAATGATGGCCTGGGTGGATGCGACCAATTACAAAACACTCATTTATTAAGAAGCAAAAAACAAAAACAAAGTTCTGAACTTTTGCTTCCATTCTTATTTTCTAAGAATGCCTTGGATATCTAAGGGGGGCTTGAGAAATAACTAGAAAAATAGTTTATCACTCAGGCTGTTCGGAGCGCACTACTTCATCATTCATTTTTTAAAATTAAAATCATCTTTTAAAAGCAAATAAAATTAGAACCAGCAGGGAGCTTGGCTAATGTTCAGAAACATCTTGGCACATTGTCTTTCCTTTGGATGTCACACTGGGATTCAGAAACCACAACGCTCGACAGCAATTCCAAGTTTTCTCTTCTATCCGACTTTCTGCGAGAGAGAGAAAAAATGAAAGATGCAAAGTATTAAATAGACTACTTGTGGATTTCTGCTTCCCTATACAGTTCTTATTCATCTTGGTCCATTTTAACTGAATCTTAATTTGAGATCTCTATTGTTTTAAAACTTTTAATCTGCATTTTAACTGAATGATTGTAAGACTCCTGTGGCCAGATGGGCGGCATATCTTCTTTTGATATAAAAGCAAAATACCACTCATGCATCATCACAAAATCTCCAGAACCATAAAGCTTACAAACTTGAAATTTGGCATGTATATTCCTCCTGGCTTCTAGGTGCTCACTATAAGAAAGGAATTTTCGAAATGACCATCAGAGCATTAGTATTTCCTATATTATTTTTAACATGCACTCTGATGCTAAGGAGTTCTACTCCCCCTTCCCACCTGAGAAGAAATCTGTTCCAAATGCAAAACACAAGCAGAGGAGTTTCAATTTCAATTTCACAGCAGCAACCAGCTTTAGTACAGAACAGTTGAGCTAAGCCATGCGCAGGCTCCTTGCTGTCTCTTTCTTGCTTACACAGCAAATACTGTTTCACTTTCCATGTTTTAGTTTCCAAACAGCCCTCAACTCTCACACACTGACAGGACACTAGCTAGATAAATACTGTGGATGCTGGTAGGCAGAGGCAGATTTTTTTCCCCTTTATTTTCCTCCTCAAAAACTAAGCCCAACCACATAGTTTCGTAGCAAAGCACGGGTATAGAGCTGGTAAGTTTAATAAATAAATGAATCTTCCATCGATGGCCAGACCTGCTGTGAGTATGCACTCTCAACCCATGGGGAGGGGGTGAACAACTCTCATAGTGAATATGGGAGACCTAAATTTGGGAGGCTGGAGCTGTAATCTATTTCCTCCATGAAAAAAAAGTCATGTGCACACAGACACAACAGATTCTTGGGGGAGATAAAGATGGAAGGGCTTATACAGTAGAATTGGCACCTTCGGCATTTGCCCTTAGCTGGAGGGGGCCCTGGTGAGCAGAGCAGCACAAAAGAGCTTTAGAGGATCTTGGGGAACCCAGACATGTTGGGTGGCTGCCTTCAACTCTCCCTTTTTGGGGAATTCCAACTATTGGGATGTCTCAGCTTGCTAAACAGAAGTTTGAGGAATAACTTCCATAGATTCAGCTGACCTGCAAATGAAGCCAATCAGCCGAGTTTTTGAGGGTGGGAAAGCACGAGAAATGGCATTGGGACAGGTTGGGGAGTGGATGGTAAAAGAATAACAGAGTTGGATGGGATCTTGAAGGTCTTCTATTCCAACCCGCTCTCAAGCACAACACCTTATAGCATTTCAGGCCAATGGCTGTCCAATCTCTTCTTAAAAACCTCCAGTCTTGGAGCAAATACAACTTCTGGAGGCAAGTTGTTCCACTGATTAATAGTTCTGACTGTCAGGAAATGTCTCCTTAGTTCTAGGTTGCTTCTCTCCTTGGTTAGTTTCCACCCATTGCTTCTTGTCCTGCCCTCAGGGGCTTTGGAGAATAGCTTGACTCCCTTTTCTTGGTGGCAGCACCTGAGACATTGGAACGCTGCTAATCATATCACCCCTGGTCCTTCTTTTTATTAAACTACATCAGAGGTCTCCAAACTTGGCAACTTTAAGACTTGTGGACTTTCAACTTTCACAACTCTCCAGCCAGCTATTCTGGGAGTTGGTCCACAAGTCTTAAAAGTTGCCACTTTTGGGGACCCCTGAACTACATATATCCAATTCCTGCAACCTTTCTTCATATGTTTTTGCCTCCAATCCCCTAATCATCTTAGTTACTCTTCTCTGCGCTCTTTCCGGAGTCTCAACATCATTTTTACATGGTGGTGAGCAAAACTGCCTAAGAGAGCCCTAGGTGGTTGGTTTTTTTTTTTCTCTTTTTGCATGTACACAGCAGAGTCCCAGAGATGTTTTTTTTTTTTTTTTCCCAACTGGACTTTTCCGGTTTGATTGTTTGTTTGTTTGTTTGTTTTTGAAGACGTTTCGCTTCTCATCCAAGGAGCTTCTTCAGTTCCGCCTGGATGGTCGTGGGGGAATGAAAGTCAGAACTGAAGAAGCGTCTTGGACGAGAAGCGAAACGATTTTTCAAAAAAACAAAACAAAACAAAACAAAACAACCCAGAACGTCCAGTTGCCACTTGGAAAAAAAAAAAAAAAAAAAAAACCCCTTTGGGTCAAGCGTGTCCTGGAGGACTGAAAATCTCCGTCTCTTATTCCAAGTGGGAATCGGGACCAGGCGTTGTAGAGTGAGTGGTTGCGGCGTCTCTTTCTCTCTCCTCCTTCCCCCCCCCCCCCGCCTCTTTTCCGCTCCGGGGGCAGCGCTGCTCCAACCAAGCGAACCCCGCAGCGCCAACCGAGCCGCCCGCTTGGCCTTTCCGGGCGTGGGTGCCGAAGCAGCCGGGCGCGCATCGATTAGCGCGGGGCTAATGGGCCTCGGCAGCTCCGCAACACGTGCGCCGCCGCTCCCCCGCCGCCTCGGCCGAAAGCGCCGCCAGCGCGGCTCGCTCCATCCCGATGCCTAATTATTAACCAGCCGGGCCGAAGGCGGAGAAAGGCAGGCGGGGCGGCGAGACTCATTCGAACCGAGCTGGGCCGGCGAACGACGGAAAGGGGCGGGTGGGTGGGGTGCCCGGCTGTGTTCGCACGATACGCCGACCCCGAGTTCCCGAATTAAAATCGCGGTGCGGGTTTGCAGCCAGAGAGCGAAGGGAGCTGGGTTCGCGCAAGGCGCGGAACGGCCAACCCGTGTCCAGCCGACCGCGTTGTGTGAATGCATCCGGTCGAGTGTTTTAGGAGGCTGGGGGAAAAAAAAAAAAAAAAAAAGTCGTGTGGGAATATAGAGCCTGGTCCTGTCGGATGCTGCGGTTCGAGCATCCTAATTCTGTACTGGGAGACAAATGCTTCAATCCTCTTCCTCTTCTAAACACCCAAAATGAAAAGGGCTACTATAGAAATGTCTGGTATAACAATACAACTATAGAAACGTCCCGTATGGGAAATTTGCTTTTTTCTCTCCCAAGTGCTCCAATTGCAAATCTTCCTTCATCTTTCAGATTAAGCTTTGCTTTTATTTAACTAGAGCAACTAAGATGGACAAAGGCCGAGGAGATTAAACCATAGGTAGAACTGCTGCAGGTTTGGGGTCTGGCTAGTCTAGAGAAAATAAGAATTAGGGGTGGCATGAAAGCAGTCTTCCAGTATTGGAGGGGCTGTCCCAAAGAAGAGGAGGTCAAATTATTCTACAAAGCACCAGAGGGCAGGACAAGAAATAATGGTTGGAAATTAATCAAAGAGAGAAGCAAGAGGAGGAATTAAGGAGAAACTTCCTAAAAATGAGGACAATCAACCAGTGGAACAGCTTGTCTTCAGAAATCATGGGCGCTCCATCACTGGAGGTTTTCAAGAAGAAACTAGACAGTCACTGGTCTGAAATGGTACTATAGGTTCCCTTGTTTGAGCAGGGGGCTGACTAGAAGACCTCTAAGGCCCCTTCCAGCTCTGTTCTATTCTAGGACAATTTGGTTTGCATCGAGATAAACATGGTTGGATTCAGACAGCATTCTAAGTCAAAACCAGAAGAATAACAACACCGAGGCTTAATAGGGTTGTGTGAAGCTGACGGCAAAGAAAAAGAAGAAATGAGCTTTGGAAAACTCCGATGGAACCACCTTTTCTTTGCCATTGGGTTGGTTTCGGTCTCTTTGCCAAGCTAGATGTGAAAACACAGAGGAAGAAAGGCAGAAGTGAATGTCAAAACCTTGAAGGGCTCTCCTACCTCCTTGAAAATTCTGTGGGTTTCTTTGGACTAAGGAATGATGGGCTCTCTTGTTTGGCATCATGCTGAGTTGATGTTTTGCTGCCTCTGAATTGCTCAGTGCTGGAGTGAAACTAACAAGTTCATCGCCCAACTTCCTCCATGTTGCCAAAATGGTAATTAAAGTGGAGTGTGGTTAAGGAGGTGTGTTATTTGTGGGGTTTGAAGAGCCTGTTAGAAGGTGTTTAAAAAAAAAATATAGAGGTTTGCTTCACGTTCAGAGAGATGATAATGGGCTTCAGTTTTAGGCAGTGGAGCAGTGGAGTGGAAAAAAAATATTTTTTTTTTCTTATCTCCTTCCAAGTAAGGTGCTTCTTGTTGAGCAACATTTGAAACTTGCTCTCTCCCACCCAATGCAGAGAGAGAAAGAGACAGAAAGAGA
>BLBF01000071.1:7003009-7022436 GCA_015471245.1 Laticauda colubrina
AAGGAAGGAAGGAAGGAAGGAAGGAAGGAAGGAAGGAAGGAAGGAAGACTTGAGTCCACTAGGGACAGCACACTCACCAGTCAGCGCTTCCTGGGCGAAGTATTTGACATCCACATCAGGGTCCTGGGTGAGTTTCTCTAGCACTGGCTTCACTTCATTTTGAAGGGTGCTGGAGGAAAAAAAAAGACAGACAAGGAATGAGAAGGAGGAGGAAGTAGGCAGAAGACAAGGCCTGTATTTAAGGCTTTCCAAAGCCTCAGTATTTTCACTGTAGCAATAGCACTTATATACCGCTTCACAGTGCTTCACAGCCCTCTCTGCACAGTTTTCAGCCTCTTGCCCCCAACAATCTGGGTCCTCATTTTACCAACCTCGCAAGGATGGAAGGCTGAGTCAACCTTGAGCTGGTCAGAATCAAACTCCTGGCTGTGGGCAGAGTTTAGCTTGCAATGCTGCATTCTAACCACTGTGCCACCATGGCTTCTATCTCTTCCCTTCATTTCCTCCCATTCCAGTTGTCAAGATACGCTCCAAACCCAGATGGCATCAAGAACAGTCATTGTTCTCCATACCTATTATCCAAGATTGGTCCAATTTTTTGAAGTGATTTGGCTACATTGAAGCGAACATTTGCTACTGCATCACCGGCCATCCGCAATACCGTGGGAAGCATGTGCTTGATGGTGATTTCCTGCCCACAGACCTCTGACAGCACCTAGCAAAGGAAGAGCCATGAGGGTAGATCAAAGGCCCTGTGCAACTTGAATCTGATGAGTTTTTATTAGGTTGCTGTTATGGAGCTAGGCTTATGCTGGCTTTGTTCTTCAGCTCTTTGATTCAGTTCTCTAACAAGGCAACTGCTCTCCCTAGCCAAAAAACCCTAAATCCCTCCCAGGGATTCTTAACTCATAGTTCATACACTGGCTTGTCACAACCTGTGCATGCACCTCTTTTCACATTCCCTGAATTGGTCCCACTTTTTCTTCTCGCTCATCCCTTCCCCAACTCACATTGATGCAGAACAGCGTAGTCATGCGGTGTAGATAGTTGGGGTCATTGGACATGGCCAACACCTTGGGGATGATTGTGACATGGGCCCAGTCCTTGCCAAACTTCTCTACAAGCTTCTTAAGGTTACTGGTGGCTGCTTCTCGGATGGCATAAACTGCATGAGGAAAGACACCGGACAGATTAAAGCTAGAACACATATGACTAAGGGAGTTCTTGCTGTAATACTTAAGACTTGATTTGAGATATAGCTGCAGTAATCACATGATTTTGTTTCAATAGGTGAACTCTGGAGCACAAAGAGATATTCAAGGATATGGGAGTGTTGAAGATTATGAGAAAAAAAATAACCTTAAGATTTCATTTTTAAAAAAAAATCCTCTCTTTAAAATGCAGAGATACTTTGAGGCTGCAGAAGTGTGAGGTGCTCTCTGAGTTTGCTTGTTTTCTTGTAGGTGTTTCATTACCCTAAGTAGATAACATATTGGTGGTAGTCAAGAGAAAAAAAAAGTTCAGATAACTGCAACTATGATCATCAAAGGCCAGGAGACTAAAACATATGAAGAACAGCTGCAGGATTTGGATTTGGCTAGTCTAGAGAAAAGAAGAATTAGGGGTGACACAACAGCAGTATTCCAATATTTGAGAGGCTGCCACAAAGAACAGGGAGTCAAATTATTCTCCAAAGCACTGGAGGGCAGGACAAGAAACAAATGGTTGGAAACTACCGTAATCAACCTGGAATTAAGGAGAAACTTAATTCTAACAGTCAGGACAATTAGCCAGTGGGATAGCTTGCCTTTAGAAATCATGCGCGCTTCATCACTGGAGGTTTTTATGAAGAAACTGGACAGTCGCTTGTCTGAAATGGTACTATAGATTCTCCTGCTTGAGCAGGGGGCTGCACTAGATGTCCTCCAAGATTCTGTTCTGTTTTATTCTTCATTCCAAATTCTATTTTATTCATTCCAAATTCTATTCTATTCATTCCATTTTGTTCTGTTCTGTTCTTCATTTCCTATTCTACTCTATTCTGATTTCTATCCCTATCCCCATCCCCATCCCCTAATTAGGGAAATGAAATGTCTGCAAGAAAACAAGCAAGCTCAGAGAGCACCAGGGACCCCTCATTTCAGCTCTGAGCTATTCTCCTTTATTAGAGAGAGTGAGTGTGTGTGTGTCTATTGTGCATTTGACACTAGCCAAATTACTGTTCTTTGGTGGAGTCCTATCTATACATTTTCATGAAACACAGCATGGGAAACCAGTTCTATTTTATGCCACAGGCAGCATTTCTAATTGAGCTAACTGTATTCTTTTACAGCCTGCATTACCTCTTTCCTATCCAACTGGAACTGATGGTAGATGAACCTGAAATATAATTGCGAGAGCTTTGCGACAGTTAGCTTCCACCGGCAATTTATATCCTCATTTAATGCTGTAACTACTCTGTACCTTTCCCAGAAATAACTGAAACGGACAGTGAATTTCTAGGTTGAAAATGAGCTTTTATCCATGTTATATAATTACCAATCAGAGCTTGAACTCACTGTTGGTAGTACATTTTATTAGGCGAGAATGAGACCAAAAAGTGCAAATTCACTGTTATCATTAATGTGCTTGAAGTGGTATAAAATACAATAAAAATAAACTGAAAATTATATGAATGCCGCATGCTGAATAATCAAATTTTGAAATGAAGGGGGGGGGAGATGAGAAAAGCTAGTATGTTATGTTTTTTTTTCCTAATGTACTTGCATTAAATCTGTATTTAATTGCTAGAAAAGATTATCCCATTCAATACCGAAATGTGACTCAACCTCTTTTCCTTTAGTGCTAAAAGCCCTCAGTGATTCATTTTCTCAGCTGGAGAAAATTGCTGACACAATGGATCCCATTAATTCTGAAATATGCTTTCAGTGCTTTAGATTACTAGTTGGGGAAAAGCACTTTGAATTTTAAAAATGTGGGCCAAAAGCCAAATAACTAGTTTAACTTATATTCTCCCCTTGAGTTACAGCCTCTTTCTTCTACAGGTACAGTAATTGGGATGAATTGCATGAAAATTTGGTCTGGTGATTTAAGGAGCCAGCCTGCAAATTAGGAGACTGTGAGTTCTAGTCCCAGCTTAGGTATGAAAGCTGGCTGGGTGACTTTGGGCCAGTCGCCCTCTCTCAGTCCAGCACACCTCATAGGGTTGTTGTGGAGAAAATAGGGGAAGGAAGGACTATTAGGTTTGTTTTATCCCGATGAAGGCAGGATAAAAATCAACCGATCAAATAAATCTTTAGCAGTTGAGATGAAAGAAAGTGTGCTTCTATTCCTATGAGACTATATTTCTTTTTAAAAAACTGATTTGTAATTTCCATTAGATACCCACGAAACAGCTTTTGAAGTGGTTTACAATAAGAGTAAGTTATAAACAATGAAATAGATCTACAAACGAAATATCTAGGGGCATTTAAGTATATGAAGAGTTTGCAAATGAAAAACCAGTGATAGAAGAATACAAAAAACAGTCTTCCCTAAAGATATTATTCCAAGGATTCAGTAAAAAAAGAACTTTATAAGTTATACACTGTCCTGCACTTACTGGAAGCAACTGAAAGCTTTTTCTCGGATGATCTCACGCTCAGTATGGAATATGTAAAAAGTGCTAACTCTGTTCAAATATCCTACGCAATAACTTCACAGTTTACCATGTCACCCTGATTGCGTTTTTTTCTCCATCCAAAGAATGGAGAACTGAGGGAAAGCTTCCAGTCCAGATGAAGCTGCAGCTGCCATCATAGTTAAAATTAAAGATGCCCTGAAGCTGTTAATGCTTTTAGAGGCAAATACAAAATTAATCGCCACTCCATTTCAATACTCGATTTACAGTCATCACAGAGGCTGTCAGTGGTCCATCACATGACCAACCTGATTTTAAGATCTTTTTTTTTTTTGCAGTTGTTAAGCAAATCCATTGCTTGCTGTAGGTTGAGGATTTATTTATTTTTTTGCCAAATATCGGAAACTAGCATGATACCCATGCATCACTACGAAACTATGTGGTTGGGCTTAGTTTTTCGGGAGGAAAATAAGGGGGAAGAAATTCTGCCTCTGCCTACCAGCATCCATTAATATTCATCTGGCTAGCGTCCAGTCAGTGTGTGAGAGAGTTGAGGGCTGTTTGGAAACTAAAAGTTATTTGCTGTGTGAGCAAGGAGACAGCAAGGAGCCTGGGCATAGCTTAGCTCAACTGTTCTGTACTAAAGCTGCTTGGTGCTGTGAAACAGAAACTGAAACAGAAATTCCTCTCCTCTACTTTTGCATTTGGAAGAGATTTCTTTTCAGGTAGGGAGGGGGAGAAGAACTTCTGAGCATCAGAGTGTGTTAATAACAATAATATATGAAATACTAATGCTCTGATGATCATTTTTAAAAATCCTTTCTTAGTGAGCACCTAGAAGCCAAGAGCACCTATGTGCCAAATTTCAAGTTTGTAAGCTTTATGGTTTTGGAGATTTCGTGATGATGATGCGTGAGTGGTATTTCGCCTTTATATATATTAGATAAATAAATGCCAGTTTTTTTGGCAAAATCATTGCAAATCGAGATCATTTGACCATGGGAATGCTACAAGTGGCCATAAACATAGTCCAGATGCCAAGTGCTCCAGATATGGTCATATAATTTTGCGAGGGTGGGGGCAGGGCACACATCAGAACTCTGGAACCAGGTAGTAAGCACCTTTCGGATGTCTCCTAAGCAACTGGTCGTAAGTGAAAAATTACCTGTAAAAATACAGCTGCCTTCAGATTTGGCACTGTACTTTCCTTGACATAGAAGCAATGTGCACAAATACAAACCAAGGTTGCAGGAGATGACTGGTAAAGGAGAAACTAACCAATATCAGCCATCAAGATTTGAGTCTTACCATGATCCACTAGCCAGGCCATGCAAAGGGAGTTTAGCTTCTCATCAAAGAATTCCACCCCCTGAAGATAGGAAACATTAAAGTGACAGCAAATGAATCATCAGCAAGGATTACAAATTATGAAGTTACAAATAAGGTTATAGAATTTTCATCGTTTAACAAAAAACAAAAAATCAACAGAACAAAAACATGAATCTGGAGAAACAGGGCAACCCAGTAGATGGGTCATCAAACTTGGAAGATCTTGACAAAACAGACCTAGCAGACCTATTTATCAGAGAAAAGCAGGAACTCTACAAGCACTTGCGGCTATTCACATTCTAACTGATTTAATAATGCCCAGGTTGCTGAGTAAAAAACTCAAACGTTTGCAGTTATTTTCAAAAGGTCAAAACAAAACAAAACCCACACTCACCAGCTGTCCAGCTAACAGGGGCATGTACTCAATAATAGCTAACCGCACACGCCACTTGGCATCCTCTGCCAACTCCACAATTGCTGGCAGCAGAGACTGAGACAACTGCCGGATGCCAATCACTTCATTCACACAGTCCAGGTTGGAGATTATGTTGAGTCGGACCTCAGGGCACTGCAGAAAAGATAAGAATGGAGTAGAGACGCTGTCTTAATTGTCATTTCTAAAATGCTTCCTGTCATGCTAGTTTAAGGGGAGGCTCCTAAGAACTCAGATTAGATGTAAAAAGGAACAGAAGTTAAATTTTCAACTTTCTGATTAGCTAAAAGATGGCAATACTAATGTAACTAGTCATAAGGTTTGGAAAAAAATAATCCTGTACAATAGTTGATACTATTCAGAAAACTATTCATCCCAGAATTAGGAAATGCCTTCTATACATGATCTAAGATTTAACTGGTGGTGAATATACATGTCTTAGTACTAACTCAACTTTTTCAACTGTGGCAACTTTTCAAAACAGATTTCAACTCACAAAATTCTGGGGATTGAAATGCCGCACATCTTTAAGTTGCTAAAGTTGAGAAACATGGCACCAACCAATAGATTTTCTTTAATTATTCTTACTCACTAATCTCAGTGCAGTGAAGCCATCTGAGCAGATAACACTATTGTTCACCTGCAAGAGTTACCCACAAAGACTCTTAAGTGACCTCAAAAAGGGGACGGGGAATACTCACCTCATCTTTGAGCTGAGCCAGGAAGAGAGGCAAAAGATGCTCAATTGTGTTGTCCTTGCCCAGAATAGGAGACAATCCCATGATCACGGATGCCAAAGCTGATTTCACATGCTGATTGGCATCTGATACTAGTTCCTAAGTGATAAGACACAACAACCTATTTATGCAATACCTCCGATGTCACTGCCTTTATACACACACCACTGCTGCCATCTTATTTGTTGATTGTAATAAAACAACTGGAATATTTAAATACAGATCCATAAGCCATTGTATTCACAGCAATGGAACATTGGAATACAGTTCAATAAGACAATGTTGAACTTTTACAATCAGGCACTCAAAGACACACATCTATAACATACACTCATAGAGGAAGTCAGCCAAATTCCCTCCACAATTTGGTCACCTTATGAACATCAATATCTTTGAGGCAAATGCAAGCACTCACATTCCTTGTACTTGTCCTCTTTAAGAACAACTCCATGCCTTCTTCAGCCTCCCTGCATGCATGCCTTTGATTGGACCAACTAAAACTATGAGCTGCTGATGCTTATAAGAACTGCTCAAAAGTTACTAGAGAAGGTGGTACATACCTTGATACAGGGCAAAATCTGGGTCATGATGATATTTTCACGGCAATCGGGAGACAAATTCTCACAGAATTCTTGGGAAAGAAAGATGGGAGAAATAAGAATTTCACTGCAGATTTCACCCAGGTAATAATTTTTTTCTAATTATTAACTGAGCACTTAAATCTCTCCAGTCCCTTTCAGAAAGCCTTTACACAGGTAGTCCTGGGACTACAATTTGCACTGCTAAACAAGGCAGTTGTTTAGTGAGTCACGCCCAATTGTATGACCTTTTTTGCCATAGTTAAGGGAATCACTGCAGATAAGTAAATCATAAAGTTGTTAAAAATGAATTCTGTTTCCCCCATTGACTTTGCTTGTAAAAAAAGCCAGCTAGGAAGGTTGCAAATTATCACGGGACACTGCAACTGTTTTAAATGCAAGTTGGTTGCCAAGCGCCCAAATTTTGATCATGTAACTATGAGGATGCATGTAATGGTTTCAAGCCACTCTTTTTTTGCAGTTCTGCTGTAACTTTGAACTTTTGCTAAGCGAACAGCTGTAACTCGAGGGCTACCTGTACAGGGAAATTCTATATAAATATCAAGACAATGTTGCTATTGATTAAAAATAACCTTTGACTTTGCTGGAAGCTGCTGCTCGCACTTCAGCTTCACAGTCTTTCATGAGATTCTGGAAGGCCGGGACCAAGTCAGTTTTTGTGATTTCTGGCCCAACAGCTTTCTGGAGCTATAGGGAGAGGAAAAAAAAAAAAAAAAACAGTCCCAAAACTGACCACACAAACACTCCAAACAGCAAAACATTCCTGCCTGCCGGAAATAATTCTACCCCGAAAACTCTTGGTCCACAGAACCGACAGTGGCGGGCAGAAAAACAAAAGCACTGATACGTTTTTAGCATTTATGGTCATTTAATTTTCAAAAATGAAACGAATACAATCTTCAAACTACAAAAATATTAGTACAAACCTCTGTGAACTTCTCGGCCACCATGTAACGGACACGCCAAGATTTATCCTCGGCTGCTTGTCGTAACGTCGGCATCACCAAGGACTCCAGGTCCTCCTGAAGCAGTAGCTGAGCAATATTGACACAGGCCTCCACAGCCAACAATCGCACAGAGTCCTGTGTGTAACATGAAAGATCTTCCTCACAAAGAGCACAAGGGTAGACAGCTCACCCCTTGGTTCAGTTTGCTCCCTTTATCGCCCCAAAGCTAACACAAGGCCATACTGACCTGCTCGTCAGATGCCAGGTTTGAAAACATGGGAATGATTTCGCTTTTGACATATTCCAGTTCTAAGACCTTGGCAAATTCGCCCAGTTTGGAGGCTGCAGCTCGCCTCACCATTGGAGTATCATCTGAACACAAGTTTCGGAAATATCTGCAAAAAAAAAAAAAAAGGAAGATAGAAACTTATTAACTGCAACATACTGGGACAGGAAGAATGTCTTCTGTTTTGACTATTCAGAATTTTATCATGGGGTCCCAATTTTGATTGCAAGGCCCTTGACTTACTGGCGGAGGTCAGCTTTAACTGAACTGGAAACTCGGGGATAACAGACGCTGAAGAGGCCACAAGCAGAGGTGCGCGAGGTGAACCAGTCACCCCCGGCCAGGCGTTTCACCAGGGGCACAAAGTGAGCCTCAAGGTCAGCTGGAGAATGTTCATTGGAGGTTGCCCTCAGGGACTCCACGGCCTTGTCCCGCACCACCGTCTCCTCAACCGTAGCAAGGCTTTCGAGTGGGGGCTGGAGAAAGGAGGAGGAAATGGCGCATTACCTGTGCATCTTACATGAAGCACCAGGAAGGAAAAACAAAAGAGCTCTACAATAATTTTATTACTGCCTTGTTGGTTTGGGTTCACCATAAGAATTTACGTAATTCCGCTCTTTTCTGGGAAGAGGAAAAGGTAAGAAAGTCTACATGGGGAGCAAGGAATATGACCAAAAATTGGGATTTGTATGTTCAAATGGGAAAAGTTACATTCCAGTCATACAGTTCTATCTGGGTGCAATTCAAGATTTGGGGGGAAAAATTCCCATATACCATTAAATCCACCAATATAGTGTCAAACAATGATCACCAAATATCATTTTAACACTTTTATAAATTTGGTAAGGGATACACATTTTCTTTACTAATTAACCAAACCACCCTAAACCACCCAGGCTAACTTCTCAGCAGTTTGGTCATCTCTGGGCATTTAACAATATGCATGTCCCAATTTCATCTTTTGGAAGGGACAGTTCATTTTCTCTCTGTGTTAGTTAGGCTTCCCGAGTCCTTCACAGAAACTGGCCTATAACTTACCAACAAGCAATGGACATACTCAGGTCCCCCGACCAAAGCTGTAAATGTTCCCAGTTGTTCTGCCAGAGCAAGTAACACTTCATCCTCATCATAAATAGTGTCTGCAAGAAGTTAAAAAATGAGAAACCAACAAAAAGTAAGACAAAGCGTGTATATTTTTACAACAAAAGATGGAAAGTGCCAATTCCATTTTATTTTATTATCCTTCCATATGTACAGGCAGTCAAAATGAATCTCTGAATAGCTGGACTGATATTTATTTTTTAGTAATTTTATATATTTTTATATATATTTATATATATTTGTTTTTGTAAACCAGGAACTAACTCTATACAGAAGCCTGAGGATGGCAGATGAGATTCTGCTGAAACATTGCTACAACTTTAACAGAACTACAATGACGTGGGATAATACCCGAAGGAAGCTAAACAGCATATATGTATGTATGTATGTATGTATGTATGTATGTATGTATGTCTGTGTATGTATATGTATATGCATATGTATATGTATATGCATATATATATGTATGCTGTTCAGCTTCCTTCGGGTATTATCCCATGTCATTGTAGTTGTGCTTTTAAAGTTGTAGCAACGTTTTGGCAGAATCTCATCTGCCATGATCAGGCTTCTGTATTGAGTTCGTATGTGAGTCAGGCTATCACATACCACAACTACAATGACGTGGGATAATACCCGAAGGAAGCTGAACAGCATACATGTAGGTACCCGTGAAAACTTATATATATATATACATACATACATACATACATACATACATTTATATAGTGATATAAATGACTATGAGAAATTCCATTTTAAGAAATCTAATGAGAGATTTGAAGCAATACCAATGAACCATGGTAGAACCATGTCCAAATTTAACATCAATATTTTACAAACTGTCTTGGGAAGATCCAAGAAACAATACTGGGCAAAACTGAATAGTTTAGAACGTAGAATATTCTATACAACTTCCAAAGGTAACCTTGCTGACACTGCTTACAGGATATAATTCCATATCTGTTCAATTATAACTTCAATCAACCCCAGGCCAGCATGATCAATGGTCAGGAATGGAGCTATTGGGCAAAATGTCTGGCATGTTTCATGTTAGGGAAATATGGCATACAATTTCAGACTTGATTGCTGTGAGATACAGGTCCAGGGACAATGTATTTCCATAGATTTTTTTCGGTTTATAAATAAAGATAATTAACTTATTTAAATATTACTTGTTACTACCATTTCTGGTGACAAATCAAAACTGAAGTGAGGAGATTTACTTTTCATAAAGAGGATTATTTGACAACTGAAACATCCTTGAGTTAATGCAGATCAGCAAAGATTTAATCCCAGTGAAATTTCACTCCCCACATAGTCTTTGGCAAATTCTTGGATTCTATCAATGAGCATGGAGTAAAGGATATCACAGTACTTTGCAGGATCTTCATGCTCACAGAGCAGGCACACTGCAATCCTCAAAAATAAATGACTGGAACAGAAATATGCCCAAATTGTCTCTAGGCTAGTTCCACATTTTATTTCCTATCTTGCCGGGTATTTTCATTTACCTGTGAGAAAAGGCAAGAGTTCGCTGCGCGTCCTCTCAACGCCCAAGGCCAGTGCAATGGTAGAGAGTTTCTTTATGCTATTCAGACGAAGCTGCATATGGGAGGGAGAAATGCAAGGAACAGATTCATACAGATGAAGCTTAGGAGAAAACTGCTAGTTTTGTCTGAATGCTGAATACTGGCTTTGCAGATAACTGAAACGATTATGGCACTAAAGCATTCCATTTTTGTATTCATTTTCATAATCCACCCACATGGCAGCAGGTGCCCCTTTGCATATACTTATTCAAATCTGTATTGCTCTGCTCTTCTACAGTATATATTTACTGATATACAGACAGTATGTATGGTTAACATAAATCACATTTTTAAACTACTAGAACTGTTTTGTTCCAATTTTATAAACAGGTCAGCTCCTTGCCTGTGTGTCTAGTGCATGTTGACTTCTGAATCTTTCTACAAATTATCACAGTATGAACTGTCAAGATCTCCAACTGAACAACCCTGATCATATACTACTAAGATATAATGGCAGGATGTAATGACTATAACTGCACTCAGCAAGACTTTACCTTTTTCCTTTTTTCCCTCACACAAAAGCTACAGAACTGCTGTTTACATCTGGTGACTAACATATAGTAACGCTTTTATTCTGCATTTACCTGTGGTACCCCTGAAGGTCAGATATGTATTATCTATGTAAAAAATACAGACTGCTCTTTTAGATGACCATTTAGCACTATCCTGGTGGATTGCTTCCATTCATTTCCAGGAGGCACTGGTTTTCTTTTCAAGTGAGGCATGTATGAGTGTAAACTGGAAAAGAAATAGTGACAGCAGTGTGGGCACTATCTTCAAACACCAAGATGATGTTTTTCCTCCCCTACCATTGCTGGGTTATTCAATTGGGGATGGCTAGTTTAAGGTTCAGATGCATATAGTTATATCCCATTCTGCTGAATTAGTTCAGTTTCGAGAGTCTGATTGATCATCTATGACCTATTACTTGATGTATATGTACACTGTGATGTATGTTACATAAGGCAACATTATATGTATCCTTGTGTGTCCAGTCACACTTGGCCAATAAAGAATTCTATTCCGTTCTATTTCTATCCTGAAATAACACAGGCCTCACTGCCTAGGAGGTTCACTTGCTCCAAGTCCTGAGATTTACCAGCTTCCAGAAAAGACTGTGCACCTCTTAACTCAATTCCATCATCTTGTTTGTTATTATTTCATTGCCAGGCCATATTTCTCAACCATGGGACAGCTATAGGATACATGAACTTCAATTCCTCAGTTTCCCCAGCCAGCAGTTGAAGCCCTTGCATCTTACTGTCGCCAAGCTTGAGAGATACTGAGCCAATAAACAGACCGGAAGCATTTTACGGCACACAAGGTGGCTGAATCCTGCTGGCTGGCTACCTACCAGACCAAGTGAATCTCAACCGTAAAGCTTCTCCTCCAACAAGAGAATTCTAGGTGATTGGTTTGTTTTTTTTCTTCCTTGCATACCCACAGCAGAGTCCCAAAGTTGCTTTTTACAAGAGGCAACTGGACTTTCTGGTGTTTTTCTTCGAAGCACCTTTGGGACAAAGTGGCTAAGGCTTACTTTTTTTTAAATTTATTTTTTATTTTGTATCCTGCCTTTATTATTTGGGGGACAACAACCATGACCTGGATGACAAGAGAATCTCCATAGAGCATTAACCAGTGGAACAGAAGTTGCCTTCAGAAATTGTGGGTGCTCCATCACTGGAGGTTTTTAAAGAAGAGTCCCTTGTCTGAGATGGTCTAGTGTTCTCCTGCTTGAGCAGGGGGTTGGACTAGAAGACCTCCAAGGTCCCTTCCACCTCTATTCTGATTTGAAACATCTACAGCTAAGAGAACGACTGGACCGGCCTTTTCTCAAACAGAGACTCCCCAGAAAGCTCAGGATTGTGGGAGCTGAAGAGCTACACACATCTGGAGGGCATCCAGGCGGAAGCCAGTGGGGTGGGGAGGGAAGACTCCACCCCTTCCTCAACCATCAAGGGCTACCCTCCATCACGGTATCCTCTATTGACAGCCCCTCCCTTACCGTCTTTCATGGAGAGGGAAACGGGGGGCGGGGCTAAAGCATCCCCAGCAAGGAAATGCCAGAACCAGGAAACCATCCTAGCGGCTGGCCCAGGCTCTTCACCGATTGGCTCGGAAGCTTGAACAGAGCGAGGCACGACCCAATCAGAACCCTCCGCTCTCTTCCCACCCTCCACCCCCAAGTACGCTTTGTAAAAAAAGACGACCTGCCTTCCATTCTTTCACCACCCCCGCCTCCCCCCAAGAGAGAAATGGGTGGCCCAACCAATCGCGCGGCTGCTTGCACTGCCGCAGGAGGTGGTGGTGGGGTCAGATAATACGGCCCCTCTCATGAGCCACCCCCTTTCCTTTTGGTGTTCTCTGGCGACCAATCAAGGTCCGTTTCTCAGCACTCCCATCCGGGTTTCTCAGATAAAAGACCGTCCACGATTGGTCATCGTGCCGGGAGTTGGGTTTTCGGGCCTGAAATCTTCTCCCTCGCGGCTGGGTTTTCCCCCTCTCGGCAATAGCTGAACGCCCACCGAATCGGGCCGTACCTGAACGTCCTCGTTCCGCAGCTCATCGATCAACACAGCGATAGGATAAAGGGAGTCATCTCCATCGGCAGCCGCCATCTTAACTCCCGGCTTCTCTTCTGAAGACTCCGCGGGGTTCTCACTGTTGCCTTGCAGGGGCGGGTGAGAGGCCATTGGTTCCTCGGGTTGTCACTCCGTCTTATGCGAGAAGCTGATTGGATTCTTTTTAGACGAGTTCCCCGTTTCCGATCTTCTAATTTAGCATAGCTGTCTAGCTGTCATTGGCTTTGTTGTTCTTCATTGGACAGATATTTCAGAACTGCGCCGCCCACAAAGAGATTTGGGGAATTAGGTCGTTTACGCCCGCCTCTTTTTCATCTCAATTGGTTAGATGGACTATATTCCCGCCTTTTTCCGATTCATAATAGGATCTTTATTCTCTATTCATTCTGTCACAAGGCTCACAAAGGACTATGAAATAGTCCCGCCCCCTGGAATGCAATCTTAACTCCGCCTTCCGATTATGCAGAGGCGATTAGGCAATAGTTTTGAGGGACAGCTCATAATTAACCAATCCCAGAGTGGAACCAACTTTTCTTTCCGCAGCGGAGGGCGAGTGTGTGACTAGGTTGCCAAAGCAACTCTGCCTCTATTCTTGCCGTTGCGGTGACGTCAGAATAACTTGTGACGGAAGCGTACGTCATAGATCTATGACCTCACCTCAGCTGGGCGGGGCTTGATGCAAAGGCGTTTTCAGTGCTCTTTTGTGTCAGTCTTATTTTCTTCTAAAATTGTGGATTTAATGTGTGGGGGTTTTGCATGTGTGCTTGTGTCTATACACACCCATGCAACTAAGAACTTGCTACACACATTAAAACTGTTAATGGAATTTTCATTATGACTGTTAATTGAGTTCCATAGTTGGAGGAGTGTGGATTAAATCCGGATTTCAATTGTTCCCTTCCTGAAGGAGTCCCCGTTAAAGCTTTTTTAATGGAAATCCTGACTTGTGTTGGAAATTAAAACCCACTCCTCTCCTAGGAAAATGAAATACTTTAGGATATATTAAAAAGGGCAGAATATTTCCTCTAAAACAGAAGTAGAAACTCAGCCCCACCACCTTTCGGCCTGGGCCAGTCTATTCCACATAACAAAGATCTACCCCCGTCAGTCCCAAAGGTGTTTTTTTCAAGGGGCAACTTTTTTCTTTGAAGACGTTTTGCTTCTCATCCAAGAAGCTTCATCAGCTCAGTCACCTCTTGAAAAAGCACCTTTGGGACAACCAGGGCCTGGATGACTGAATCTCCATCGATGTTGAAGGATCAGGGAATGGAATATATGTGCAGAGGAGGCCCTGGGGATCAGAGGAAGGGTCTGATATGTGGAGATAGGACCTGGGTTTGGATGGAATGGATGCGAGAGTGCGGAATATGAATTCTGACAAAACATTTCATTTCCTGCTCCTTCCTGTCCCTCTTTACGGAAGGAGGGGGGTCATGGGGGAGTGGGGGAATGCTGTCTCAGACAAAGATTTAAAACTGCTATTACTTTTCTCTGTGGAAAGGGCGGTTGTGGGGGATGGGGATACTACCTTGAGCTGCTCTGCAATAGCAAAGAGGTTGGAACTGCACATTCTTAAGGCTAGGTCCCACTGGCCGACGGATGCAAAACGTATGCAAAAAGGACACAGCGGACAAGCAAAATTTCGGGGGTGGCTCCATCTGTTGTCATCCGCTCCAAAAAGTAGCAAAAATTTGCATAAACAGAACGGAAAAGAAAGGAAAAGAACGGACATGGGTAGTAGTAGCGGGGATGTTAAACGGATGTTCATAGGAAGCCTAGAGGATGTATATCGGATGCAAACCGTTCACTGCTCATCCTTTCTATTGCTGTGCTACTAACGCTGTGTAGATGTTCCATGTACCTTTTGTTTCCTCCCTTTTTCCGTTTTCAGCTGCAGCGGATGTGAGTTGAGGGGATGCCCAGAGGATGCAGAGAGGATACAGCGGACGTTTAACGGATGATAACGGACATAGAACGTTTGTTGCTCGTATGTTGCGGATTTATATCGTACACAGCGAAAAGTTCATCCGCTCAAGAAGTTTTGAGCTGCACAAAACTTTGTGAGCGGATGAAATCTCAGTGGACCGATGCTCAAAGGATAGAGCGTATGAAACACGTATGCAATGAGTACACAACGGATGCATAGCGTTTTCCAACGTTTTTTAACGTTTTACATCCTCTTTGCATCCGTTGGTGCAGTGGGATAGGGGCTTTAGCAAGGCAGAAGTTAGCACCTTAAACCACTAGCCAGGATATTAGGAACAAGAATAGCTGGCTTATAAAAAAAAAAAAACCAAAATCACATAGCTGGCACATGAACCTAGGACACTTTGCAAGATTCCCATGACTTGGGGTGAAACATAGCTTTGTATGGGGCTGAGATCCAAATAACCAATCAATGTGATCTCTTATGCATGCATTATTAGGGGAAGGGCAAAGATTGTATGCGACCACCCCTTGACTATAAAAATTGCTGTAAGATTCTCATGGAGGCCCTTGGTTAGCTTTTGAGATTATATCCTGATATCTTGGTACCAAAATAAAAGCATAATTTTGTACCATATTTGTGTCCGGTGACTTATCAGCTTTGACACCAAGCAAGAGCCCAGTTTTGGGGACAACAACATGTTATCTTCCGCCTCCCTTTTAGGACAGAATTTTTCCTGGATTGAATTGGCTCCAGAAAAAACACACAGGATGTTGTATTCTTGTAGTGGAAAAAGTGAATCATGTCCCTCCAAATGCTGCCCAGCCTCTTCCATCTATTTTCAATCCTCTCTTCCCATTTCAACACACACACACATAGAATATGTTTGTGTCCCACATTGTATTTCCCCACCGGGTAGTCAAGATCACAGATCTTAAACAGCAAGAATTTCCTTTAAAGTTCCTTAAGTCAATGAACACAACGTTTTGGTTGATCAAGTTGGACCTTCAGATGGAACTTGTCAACTCCTGCTTTATGGAGTGCTAAATTGAATTGTACAATACAGAATTCTGAAGGTTCGGTCAGCCTCTGACATTTTAAGATATCCTCCATTTCCAGATATCCTTCTGCTGCAGAAGAAGAAACTAAGCTGCAACAGCAAGTGGGGGAACACAAAGAATTTGCTTTGAAGACTCTGGGTCTTCACAGGTCTGATGTGTCATGCCTCTGTTGGAGCCTGAATTGGAGGAGGAAGACAAACAGCTGACAGGGAGTGGGAGTGTGGCTCCATTGGCTGTGGAGGAAACTGGGGAAGGGGAAAGCCCGGCTGGGCAGAGCAGGGAAGAGATAGAACAAGGAAGAGGGAGTTCAAGGAATACGTAGGCCCACCCCCTCTTCATCCTAGGGCACGCAGGGAGGAATTGAAAAAAGAGCAATGTGGGTTGTGTGGCTTACGGGGGAGGAAAGGGCCCTGATTCCCTTCATTAGACACACCTGGGAAGAGAGTTTAGAAGAGATGCAAGCTGAGTGTAGCATCTGCTGGGAACAAACGTGAGTTTATCTTGGGTTGATTTTGCTTATCTGTGTTCTGGGCATCCTCAAAACTGGGTTGAATTACTGCCGTTCCTTCATGTCTGAAACTCCTTCTGTTGCCCTGCCGGACTAATTACCTCATCTTGCCTTGATTAGACTTATAGTTTACAGTTTTTGTTGACCACATTTTGGACTCTAATCTCTGCAGCCAAAGGCTATTCCTGGGAGAGTTTTTCTCCAGTCCAGAAGGTAACCAGGACATTGGGGGCAAAATTGAAGCAAATAAAGGGACTCCTACTTATTATTTGACTGTATTGCCTTTGTGCCATGGCCTGGGTCATCACAGATGTTCAGAAAGCTTCATAAATGGTGCCAACTTAGTCCCTTCCTTCCATTTTTCTGAACGAGTGAAAACAAAATCATGTTTCCAGCATAATTAGACTGGACTGTGAAATGGGATTTAGAAAAAAAAAGCGGCTTTGATTGCCCCAAAAAAAGTAGCGGCTTTGATTGCCATTTTTATTGTATGTGTATTGTAGGATTCTAGCCTGCTTTTAATCATGTTATTGTCTTTGCATCTTATAACTGCCAGATAATACAGATAGTCCTCCATTTATGACCATAATATGGATTAGAATCTCTGTTGGTAAGCAAGGCAGTTGCTAAATGAATTTGTGACCCTTTTTGCCACAGTTGAGTGAATAATTCAGTTATTAAATAATTCCAACTTCACCCACTGGCTTTGCTTGTCAAAGGTTGCCTGAGAAGGTCACAAATGGTGCTCACACAACCCTACAACTCTTCAACTGTTGTAAAAGCTTGTTGATTGCCAAGTGCCTGAATTTTGATCATGTGATTGTGGGAATGCTGCAGCAGTCATAAAAGCGAGGACCAATCATAAGTCACTTTTTTCAGTGCTATTGAAACTCCAGATGGTTGCTAAAGGACTATAAAGGATTATAACTCGAGGCCTACCTGCAATATCAGAAATTACTTCACACACACACATATACTCTCTAATGGATGACTTAGAGGAATCATTCTTTCAAAGGCCAATGCTTGCAAAATGGCAGCTGGGGAAATAAAAATGGATTTTCCCATATGTGCCACAAAGACACTCAAGAGGCAGACAAGTCACAATCAATGCAAATGTGTGGTACTGCTCAATTCTTCCCTTTTTGCAAAAGTTTTTCCACAGGAAGAAGAACTTTGCTCTTTCTCAAGGGCAAAATTGAAGCACCATTGTTGAAAAGCTTCACAGGATTTAAAGGAAATGTTGGAGAGCCATAATGCCCCTTGGGCACATCTTGGCAGAGCAAGGCATACTCCAAACTAGCAATTTTCTCCAACGCACTATTCTTCTTTGTTGGAATTTTAGAAACAAATCCTCTTTCATTTCACTGAGCAAAAATTGGTGAGAGGGAACAAAAAAAGGCAAGAAAATTTCTCTATGGAGCTTCAGCACTGAGTGGTCATCTCAGAACAGATGGGAGAAATTAGAACATATCTCCTTTTGATGCTCCTACAAGGCAAACTATCTTTGGAACAAACTATGGAATCTGGCATACTTTGAAGATGAAAAGAAGAATGTCTCTACAGCTGATTCTTCTCTGGCCAATTAACATGGCCATGTTAATTAATTAATATGGGTCCAAGAAGACAGTGGTGGGTCCTGCCCCTTGCGGAACATCATCCCTGCTGAAATGAGATTGGCCCCTACTTTTTGCAAAAGTCCTTGAAATCATGGTTTGGCCAACAGGCCTTGGGAATCCAGGGTCATATGGAGCTCATAAAGTGGTTATCTTGATTGTTGTCAGAGAAGGAGGGGCATTTATTGCAGGGGGTGGGATTCTACCGGTTCACACCGGTTCTGTAGAACTGGTTGTTATGATTCTGCACAGTTCGGAGAACAGGCAAATGGTGCTTCTGGCTGGCCTCGTCCCTCTCCATCACCCCTCCCCTCCCCTCCCCTCCCCACCCAGTCAGTCCTTAAGGTATTTCTTTTTTTTTCCCCTCCCGACCATCCTATGATCAGCTGTGCTGGGATTCCCCTCGCTTACTTACTGCTTTGCCCAGGAGGCTTCCCTGAGGCTCAGGAAGGCAAAAGGGTGGGGGGAACACAGCACACACCCCATTCCCCCTCCATTTTTTCTGCCTTCCTGGGCCTCAGAGAGAAGCTTCCTGGGAGAAAAAACACCCCCTAGGAGACTTCCCTGAGGCCCAGAAGGCCCCAAAATGGAGCACGGGGTGGTGGTGGTGCTGCGAGCCCCCCATGCTCCGTTTCTCTTCTTCCTAAGACCCAGGAAGGCTTTCTGGGAGAAAAAACGCCCTCCCAAAAGGCTTCCCTGAGGCCCAGAAGGTCCCCCAAAATGGGGGGAGGAGGGGTTGCTGTCAAAAAGCCATACCTGTCCAGTCACATTGTCACGCCCACCTAGCCACACCCACAGAACCGGTTGTTACAAATTTTAAATCCCATCCCTGATTTATTGTCCCTTGTGCTGTGTTTTTATTTTTGTAAGCTGCCTGGAATCTCTGTGAGTGAGTTGCAGCCATATACGTTTTCTTAATAAATAAATGTTAGTCTCTGCCTTGCCATGATGCTTTATTCTGGGATGGGGTGACATGTCCTCATAGTTCATGATAAATCACTAGACAGACAAACAGACAGATGATAGAGATAAATTGATGGATCGAAATAAGATAGATAGATAGATAGATAGATAGATAGATAGATAGATAGATAGA
>BLBF01000071.1:7022768-7052926 GCA_015471245.1 Laticauda colubrina
GATAGATAGATAGATAGATAGATAGATAGATAGATAGATAGATAGATTTAATTCTTTATTGGCCACATGTGATTGGATACACAAGAAATTTCTGGTGCATAAGCTCTCACTGTGCATACAAGCAACCAAGTGGTAAGTCATAGCTTATTGTTGCAATTATTATAAGATACGACAAGTGTATGTATCTCCATACCTCTCAAGCTGTTGAGCAACTGAATATCAGACCTGTATTTCAAATGCAAATTAACACAAGGTGATTCTCAAGTGCAAGAACAAACCATCATCCGACCTCAAAGACTTTGTGTTCCACCTGACAAAGCTTGTTATCTCCCTCCACAACACAGAAGGAGAACATTCATTCAAATAGCCTCAAGTACCCCCATGTACAGACTGCTTTTGGTTTTCAGCATCACTGCACTAACCTCTTCCTAGGAGTTTCCTTCTTGTTAAATATTTTGAAAAACTAAGAATTCAGTCTTCTGTAGCACAGTTTCCGCTTTCTTCTGTCTTATTCTCCCAGGGGAGGGGAAAAAAAGCCTGATGCCAGTTATTTCTTACCTATGTTAATGAAAAAGAAAAATCTGTGTCTAGTCAGCCATTTTATATTCTTTGTGGTAATGTTGCACGAAGAGCATCTCTGAGAGGAATAGACCAAGTGGAATGTCAAAATAGAATTACTGTATGTGTCTCCTCTCTGGAAACCCCCTGCATGCATATTGAATAGTTAAGCAATTCTCCTGTAGCAGAAATACACTGCAGTACAAGACTTTCGTTCCCCTTGTGCCACAGTTCCTGAACCCTGGTGGGCAGAAAATGGTCACATAACTAAATTTAGTGTGCTTGGATAACTGGTGTAACTTGGAGTAGACTCTCTCATGTGCTCAGGTAGCTCCATGGAGAGTGCGCACGAATCTTCTGGCAGTGTATGATTTCCCGTGGAACTGTTGTAGTTATGAAAGTTAACCTGAGAGAACTTTCTCCCCCATCTTTAGGCGCAGTGTTCATATCTATAATAAGTCAAGAAATTTAACAGAATTGGAAGGGACCTTGGAGGTCTCTAACCCAACCCCTTGCTTAAGCAGGAAATCATATACTATTTCAGACAAATGGTTGTCCAATTTCTTCTTAAAAGCCTTCAGTGTTGGAACATCCACAATTTCTGGAGGCAATTTATTCCACTGATTAATTGTTTTGTCAGGAAATGTCTCCTTAGTGCTAGGTTGCTTCTCTCCTTGGTTAGTTTCCATCCAAGTCTCTCATGGCTCATTCGTACAACATGCTAAGCTGGTTAATTTTAGCATTGTTTCATTTTTCTTTGCTGGGTGACCTTGGACCAGTCACTCTCTTTCAGCCCAACACTCACAGAGTTGTTCTTGTGGGAAAAACAGGAGGAGGAAGGAATATTATGGGTGATCACCAGCCTGAGTTATTTATAAAAATAATAAAGGCAGGCTATAAATAAATAAATAAAATAAAAATAAAAGATGTGACAGAAATTTTGTCTCACCATTTGCTCCCAAACGACCCCAGAGGGCATGTTGTAACTGAGGAAAATATCATACCCCTTCCCTTGCAACACACAATTTTCACACGCTTCTGCTTTTTCTGCACTCCACCATCTCTTTGACGTCTCCCACAAGTTCAGCTCTACGGTCTTTGTCTCACAGCAGACTCAGTAACGGCTGGTCGTGGTAGTGGAAGTGGATTAATTAGCCATAATAAGGGAGAAAAAAAATCTCACCGGAGAAAGGAAAGAATCTGGAACAAGAAACCAAGGTATAGTCTCGTTGTGAGTTTAAGAAACTTTTTCTGAGGGATGTCATGATGTATTTTCATTCGAATGCCGATAACTTCTGACTCAAAATAATTCAGAACATAAATCCTGATAATGATGTTAGATAAAGTTTGTGTGTGTGTGTGTGTGTGTGCGTGCACACACATGTGGAAGCTTTTGAGTCACTGTTGTCTCCTGGTGGCTGCTTGCACTAGCCCCTGTAGTTTTCTTGACAACATTTTTCAGAAGTGGTTTGTTCTTTCCTTTTTTCCAGAATGGAGAGAAAGTTACTTGCCTTTGTGGTTAAAGCAGATCTAGAAGAACTGACAGTTGTTCAATTTCTGGCCTGATGCCTTAAACCACTACACCAAATTGTCTCTCAAAACTGGGTTTCTGAAGCTTTCTTTTAGTAAACCATAACAAAATTTGGACATTAACTCCACTTTGAACTAGAAGTCAGGATTGCTGAACCATAGGGTCATGCATTAAAATAATATGGTTGTGGCAATTGTCAAAAAGAGGGCTGTGAAAATATCTAGACTCTTCATATCCTGGACATACATTTTCAACTTCTACCCTTAAAATGACGCTATTGGGCACTGCACACCAGAACAACTAGACACAAGGACAGTTTTTTCCTGAATGCCTTCTTCACTCTGCTAAACAACTAATTCCCTCAGCACTGTCAAATTATTTACTAAGACTGTATTACTATTATTCTTCTCATCCTTCCTAATACCTGTCTCTTCCCACTTATGATTATAACTGTGTTTCTTGTATCTTTTCAATTTATATTGTTTTATTTGTTTTCTGGTATGATCAGATTGGTTATTTAGTATCCTATGACTATCACTAAATGTTGTATCATGATTCTTGATAAATGTATTTTTATTTTTGTATATATTTGTACACTGAGAGCATACGCACCAAAGGCAAATTCTATTCTATTCTATTCTATTCTATTCTATTTCTTATTCTTATTCTATTCTATTCTTATTCTCTGCTATGCTATGCTATGCTATTCTTATTCTATTCTGTTCTGTACTGTTCTATTCTTATTCTTATTCTTATTCTTATTCTATTCTCATTCCTCTAATATTTTCCTTCACCATGCAGAGAGTCTTTGATTCTTCTACATTGTTCTAAGGATGCTTTCAATGTTTTGTTTTGTTTTCAATGAGTTATTTTTTCTGGTGTTTACTGTTTTAAGGCTAAAGAGTGTGCAAATATTGCTGTATTCTATTATCTGTGTCTTCACTCTGAATGTTTTTTGGCTATTTTGGCTTCCTAGTCTGAAAATGGTCCATGGAGAAATTCCTTTGTGACTTCTTCCTTGGGGACTGAACCAAAGTGCATGGTTCAGTCTGAAGCCTAGCTACAAAATGAAACAATATTCACACAGGTCTCTGTCACCTTGTAACTGAGATAAGGGCATAAGAAATCCACAGGAAGAATTTCTTCTTCCTTTTGGACATGTCAAAGCTAGTTCTCCTACATTAAGAGGAAAGCAACCAACCATCAACACAATTCATTGCTAACATGAAGGACAGAAGGTAATTAGGTCTTACATCCAAAAGGGAGTCTGTTCAAGCTACAATATAGCTCAAGGTAGAGAAAGAGGCATAGAAATATGATTACTATAGCCCCACTAAGATACCAAAAGGGCTTGCTTTTGATACCTAGTCATTCTAGAATTCTTTCTTTTTGGCTTCCTAGTTTTTCTACAATGACTTATCGAAAGTTCAAAGATTCTGTTCTTCTCTAACAACTTTGGGAATTCTCTGATGCACAGTAGATTGTCATGAAGCTTCAGATAGTACATTGGACAACCAATTTCATCTCTGGAGAGGTTTTTAAGACGAGACTGTAACAGCTACCTATCGGAAATAGTATAGGGTCTCCTGCTTAAGCAGGGGGTTGGATGAGAAGACCTCCAAGGTCCCTTCCAACTCTATTCTGATTGGTTGATTGATCTCTGTCTCAGATTTAACAGAAAGGTCAAGAGATATCAGAACTGAAGTTCTTGAAGGCTCCCTGCCCTTCGAAGGAAGATTCTTTCATAGTTTCCTTAACCAAGAGGCTATTGGAAGAGGATAGGATAAAGTTACGGAAATCCCAGCAATTGGATTGTTTTCCTTTTTAATACTCAACATTTCCCAGATTCTTAATCTATTCCTCATGGCTGCTGTATGAACAAGTAAGTTCTCCTAACCTACTACACAGGAAAATCAGCTACTAAGAATGTGAAAAGGGACGTGGTGGCTCAGTGCCTAAAGGCTAGGTCCCACTGGCTGACAGATGCAAAACGTATGCAAAAAGGACACAGTGGACGAGCAAAATTTTGGGGGTGGCTCCATCCGTTGTCATCCGCTCCAAAAAGTGGTGAAAATTTGCATAAACAGAACGGAAAAGAACGGAAAAGAATGGATGTGGGTAGCATGTAGTGGGGATGTCAAACGGATGCTCATAGGAAGCCTAGCGGATGAAAGCAGATGGAAGTGGATGACGCCTCCGAAGGGGTTCCGGGGGAGAATTGTGAAGTGGACACATAGCGGAAGGGGTGGATGCATAGCGGATGAAGCGGATGCATCATGGACACCTATAGGAAACAAAGTGGATGCCGCGCGGGTGTATATCGGATGCAAAGCATTCACTGCGCATGCGGGGAGTATGAATTGCGTCAGCTCCGTGGATATAAAAGGATGCAGCACACACGCAGTCAGCATACAGGGGAAAGATGTGCTGCCACATATATCTTGCAGGAACACCATGGTTTGTCAGTCAAGCAAGAAGAGGAAGCCCATGCCTACTCGTTCCAGCCCTGGCAAGAAGGACAGAACCAGTATCCCACCCCCTGGCACTGACTCTGAACCTGCTGCTGCTGCTGCTGTGGTGGACCAGCCCCAAGGTACTCAAAGCCCTGCTGCTGAAGGCCCTGCTGCTCAAGCCCCTGAAGGCCCTGCTGAAGCCCCTGCCAGAGGGAGGAAGAGGCAAGGGAAGGAGAAGGGAGAGAGGAAACAGTACACTGTTTCCGAGGAGCATGAGGATGAGGTGCTGGAATGGCTGAGAGAGAATGAGTACCTGTGGAGAAAGGGCCACAGACTCTATCGCGACACCAAGAAGAAGCAAGCAGCTTGGAGAGACAAGGCAGAGAGCCTGGGGTACACTGCAGAAGTACTCCTTGGATGGTGGAAGCACAGGCACACCTGGTATGGCAAGCTACGCCTCAAGAAATTTGGGCAGGCCGCTGTCAAGCTCACTGCCCGGGAGATGTACATCATGGCCAAGTGCAGTTTCCTGGAGGGTAAGATCCGCCACCGAGGAGCAGCCCCTCTGAGACCCCTCACCCTCAGACAGCCCACAGATAGCCAGACCTCTTCCAGCCAGGAGCCAGCTACCCTGTCCAGGCAGGTATCTTCAGAGGGCCCCACAGCAGAGACCCTCCCGACAGCTGCACTCCCCATGCCGGCAGACTTGGAGGATCCTGTGGGGGATGATGCCCTGCTGTCACAAATGGAGGAAGAAGCAGCAGCCACCAGAGGCCAACCCACCCCCACCCCCACCCCCAGCTCCAGAGGATGCAGGCAGAGAGGCAGACTGGAGGGCCAGAACCACAGTGTGCTGTTGGAGATCAGGGACACAATGAAGACCAGCACAGAACTTCTCTCCCAGCTGGTCCACTTGGACAGAGCATCCTCAGGCCGGAACACCTTCATCACCTACATGAGCCAAACTCTGAGGGACCTGCCTGAGGCCTAGTACCAGGTGATGAAGCAGAAGATCACAGCACTTCTGCACAACCCTCAAGGCCTGAAGCTGCTCCTACCTAGTCCAGGTCTGCTCCTCCACCCCAGGTGATGTCACAGCCCTTCCACGGCTTTCAACAGCCCCTCACCTACCAAGGCTATGACTACCAGGACTTCCCACAGCAAAAACAGACCTTCCCAGTCCAGGCCCAGGTTCATCGCATGCCACAGACGCCACTCCTCACCCAGCTGCAGACCAGACAGCCCACTACACTCCTCCTTCCTCCACCCCACGGCCAAGCCCGTCAACGGACAATCTGTCATCAGTATTGGGCCTGACATCTCAAGTCCTTGATGAGGGGCCTCTCAACCTCACAGGACTGAGTCAGCTCTCTGAGAGCTTCCTGAACACACCATCTACTGTTGTGCTCTCGGGGCCAAGCACCCCAATGGTGCCTCAGACCAACACTCAAGCCACAGCCACCTCCACAGTCCCTGCCCGCTTAACAGCTGAGACCATGGACATGACTCAGAGTGACTGAAAATAAGTGTCAGAGACTGAGTTGTTTACTTGTTAAGTTTATCTTTGCTTAAGACACTTTACTTGGTTCATTTTACTTTTTTTAATAAAGTCATACAGTTTACCTAAGAAAGTTAATAAAGGTTATCTGCTTAAGTCATTTGGTTCATTTTTTTACCTTAATAAAGTGTTGGTGAAAAATTTGAAAAAATGGTTAAGCCTTTGCATGCTTGTGGGATATATAAGGATAGTTGTGGGATAGATAAACCTCCAGTGCAAGCATAGTGGGACTGTATGGTCCACCATCCCAGCTGTCACACTTATGGACCTTTATTATCAATAACAATTTATTCATTGATCAACATATTTTAAAATAAACAAAGCTCTTTATTAATGCCCTATTCATTGTAGGACCACTCAACATACATGGCACAATCTCATCAGTGTTATGTGACAGGCTCAAGGAAGCATCCATTAATCATCTACCATCCTGTCTTGCCACTCCATTGCTCCAGCTGGGGAGTTGCACCAGTGTTTCAGGAGGTGCTGCTTCTTCCCTTCACGTGAAGCTCTGTTGGGGCCTTGTACATCCACAGTGTCTATCAGGTTTTGTCCTTGCCTCCATTCACCAGGCTCCATGTCCCCATTGCCTTGTTGGCGGTCGACAAGTCTGTTCTGCAACACTGGGTAGTGGGTGCGTATGAGATTGTGCAGGATGCAGCAAGCTTCCATGATGCTCCTCACAGTCTGTGGCTCATGCTGCATAGTGGTGAGAAGTATCTGGAACCTGTTGGCCAGGATGCCAAAGGCATTCTCCACCACCCGTCTTGCCCTGGACAGCCTGTAGTTGAAGATCCTCTCTTCACGGGTGAGGTATCTTGAAGTGTACGGCTTCATGAGTTAGGTTCTGAGGGAGAAGGCGTCATCCCCCATGATGAAGTAGGGCACATCTTGTGTGTCATTGGGTAGGGGGTCTGGATCTGGAAAACCCATGATGAGGTTGCATTCCAGCCCCTCCTTGAGGTCACTTGCATTGTATACCTGGCCATCTGAAGCTGACCCGTTGCCTGAAGCATCGATGTAGATGAACTTGTAGTCAGCATCAACCATGGCAAAGAGGATGATACTGATGAAGCCCTTGTATTTGTAATAAGTGGACCCTGAGTTGGCTGGAGCTTAGCAGGCCACGTGCTTCTCATCTATGGCTCCAACGGTGTGGGGAAAGTTCTACCTCTGATACCACTCTTCTGCAAGTTTTCTCCAGCCTTGTTCAGTGGTGGGGCACTTGAGGAGCTCCTCCACGTATTCTTCGATGATGCCCTGCACCACTTCTCTGACCACTTTGCTGATGCTGTTGTGTAGCACCCTCCACGCATACTGCATGTTTCTGTATGTGGTTCCAGAGGCCAAGTGCCGCAGAGTCAGTGCCACCTTCAGTCCGGGGTCCAGGTTGGGATGGAAGTTGGTGCTAGGCTTGGTCAACCTGGATCTCAGACGCTGTACAAGTTCATCAAACATGGCTGGTGGCATCCTCATGAAGTGATGGAATGCACGAGGGTCTTCATTCCTCAGCTCCACCATCAACTGGTCATACAGTCCAAACTCCATTCTTCTCATTATCCATCCTCGGACCCACACAGCTCTTGAATGTCTCCTTCTTCTCCTTCTGTGAAGGAGAATAAAAGGTAAAACAGTCTGAACAGGTTTTGGTTATGGTGATGAATGAGCGCAGCTATCATACAGACTGTGTCATGATCCATGGTGGAGAACAATTGATGATGTGGAAGACCAAGACCAAAGGTGAAGAGGTCTGTACACCACGGCTGCTGGACTCATACTGAGATCCAGATGATTTTCTCCCCCTTTTTATAGGAAATATCGGTAGTCCGCTAGGTGTCCTTCTACATACTCTTGACATACTGCAGACATCCTAAATATATGAGATACATCCCAGATACAAACGTTTTGTCCGTTTTAATCCTTTATATAGGAGATGCATACGCTTACATCCTTTCTATTTCCATGCTACTAACACTGTAGATGTTCCATGTACCTTTCGTTTCCTCCCTCTTTCAATTTTCAGCTGCAGCAGATGTGAGTTGAGGGGATGGCTAGAGGATGCAGAGAGGATACAGCGGACGTTTAACGGATGATAACGGACATAGAACGTTTGTTGCCCGTATATGTCGTGGATATACATCATACGTGGCGGAAAGTTCATCTGCTCACAAAGTTTTGTGCAGCTCAAAACTTCTTGCGCGGATGAAATCTCAGTGGATGGATGCTCAAGGGATAGAGCATATGAAACATGTATGCAGTGAGTACACAACGGATGCATAGCATTTTCCAATGGATGGCAAGCTCTTTTTAACGTTTTACATCCTCTTTGCATCCGTAAGTGCAGTGGGACCGGGGCTTAAGATGCTGAGCTTGTCGATTAGAAAGGTCAGCAGTTCAGCGGTTTGAATCCCTAGTGCCGCATAATGGGGTGAACTCCCATTACTTGTCTCAGTTTCTGCCAACTTAGCAGTTCAAAAGCATGTAAAAATAGAAAAATAAGGACCACTTTGGTGGGAAGGGAACAGCGTTCCGTGCACTTTCGGTGGTTTAGTCATGCCGACCACATGACCACGGAGATGTCTTTGGACAGTGCTGGCTCTTTGGCTTTGTAATGGAGATGACCACCGCCCCCTAGAGCCAGAAACAACTAACACATATGTGTGAGGGGAGCCTTTACGTTTACTTAAGATTATGAATCTCTCTCCAGTTCTAAGTGTACCATTAGACATTCCCTGGAAAAAAGATTGTACAATGACAAACAAGATACTCATATACCTTTCAGCCACCTCAACATCAGTGGAAGATGGTGTACTTTACCCAGTAGAAGTTCACTCAAACATACTCCTTTGAGCAAACATAGAATATGGAAAACATGGAAAAGTAGTTCTTTTTTTTTTTTTCATACAATTGGAAGAGATTCTTGAAAAAACCGCCAGAGATATTTTCAGTGCAGCAGTATATAACTAATTCAGGAAGTAACTTTGATGAAGCAAACCAACTGAATCAAGCCAACTCTATGCTTCCTCTTTGGGGCCATTGTTTTGAAGAGTATCAGAATCTGGCTAAGAGGAAGTGGGAAACCAAACAGAAGCTGCACTGTCTATTTACTTTTCCTCAGAAAAAATTTTCCCCTTGACCCTAAGCTAACACTTCAAAGTAATTAATAGTAATTTCAATTCCCATAAAAAATGTGTTCTCCTTTTCTAACTGACGAAATTACAGTAAGATCTTTTCTTAAGTTAACAGAAGAAAAGGACATAACACTTCTGTTCTAGATCAGAGATTTATATCCAGGCATGCCAAAATATCATGCAGAACATGCTTGGCTGTTGTCAAAAGACAAAAATGTCAAATAATAATCATGATCAAGGTTAAGAATTGTAACTATTGGGATTGTTCAGATGGAAATCAGACAGAGAGCCACTTTTTAACTCATCCATCCAACTGCCAAAATATTTCAGGTGAATTCTGTTAATGTAACCCTGCATGCAGAGGTGGTGTTCAGCTGGTTTGAACTGGTTCTACTGAACTGGTTGTAATGATTCTGCGGAGTTCAGAGAACCAGCAAATCACACCACCGGCTAGCCTTGTCCACCTCACTCTGTTCTGCCCAACCCCACCCTATATATCTTGCCTTTGCCATGTGGCCCAGCTACTCTCCATGCCTCGCACTCACATTTTTGGCAAACTGGTGGTGAAATTATTTGAAACCCACCACTGCCTGCATGGCTAATCCATTCTGGTTAGGAGATGGTCTGCTTAAAGATTACTGAACAATTTCTACCTTCCACTCCAACACTTTGGATGGACAGCTGCAATTTCTGTGACAGTTGCAAACATTTTTTTTTTTTTTGCTTTTTGTAAGCACACCAGTTCACACTGCTTCTCTTCCTACTACAGAGCTCATCCTTCCAAATAAATATCAAGATAAAACAAGATGCCAGAAAATGACAGCACTTGTTGGATAAGGCTTCTTCCTTGTAAGAAAAAGAAACTGTTTCTTTCCTTGGTAGCAATCTTGGCCATTCTCTGCAAAGGTAGGTGCAATGTAGTAAAATAAGAAAAAATGTGGAATTTACTATCATTGTCCAGTTGACATTGGGAGTGACAGTATTCAGCATATCTGGTGGACAGAAGGTTGCTGTACTTTGATTTCAGTTTCCTTTGGAGCAGTGATCTCCACTCTTTTCTCAAACTGGAGACTTGTGATATTTCTATGAAATTTGGTTTATTTACAAATGCCTAAGTTGATCAGGAGCTTATTTTGAGAAGCTAAGATAGATCGGCTATGGATAGGACTTGGGTGAGAGACCTCCAGAGAATACAAGGGCTATAAGGTAAAATGAGAAACTAGCAATATTGCAGACAGAACCTCAACTGTAACCAACGCATAGATATTGGACATTGTATTGGTTGTTCCCAGACAGGGAGATCAGAAAATGGTTCATAAATAAAGGTAGTGATAGATCCAGAAAATTCTTAGATAAATTTCCAATAACAGGACATTGGTTGCATTTTGGCTGGTCTATACATATCTCTTGATTCAGTCTGTCCTTTCCAACTGAGATGGTTTAACCATTTGGCAAAATTTATTTTTTATGAGTGAATTAAAAAATTTGACTTATAAATGTCCAATTATTATTTTTTCCTTGCATTTTCTTAAACCACAGGGAATCATTTCATTGTGGAGTTTATTTATACTATTATTTATGCTGCATGGTGGCACAGTGGTTAGAATGCAATGTTGCAGACTGACTCTGTCCACAGTCAGGAGTTTGATTCTGACCAGCTGAAGATTAACTCAGCCTTCCATCCTTCCGAGGTCGGTAAAATAAGGACCCAGATTGTTGTGGGCAATATGCTGACTATTCTGCCTGTCCTGTAAACTGCTTAGAGAGGGCTGTAAAGCATTGTGAAACGGTGTAGAAGAATAAGAGCTATTGCTATTATTGTCTTGGATATGTGGGCTGTATCAGACATAACACGGCAAAACCTAAACCTGGATTAATAATAGACAATTGCTGCGTTTTTGTTACCTACAATTCCCAAACACCAAAACTACACAATGGCTTAGCACAGTGTTGTTGTTCACCAACATAGCCAGATAATGCCACAACATAGAGAACCCTAAATTGCTGAATGACACCTTCTCTTTCAATCTTTTGAGCCTCCCATTATGGTGGAGAGGGTGCACAGTGGATACATCCAGAGGTGGTAATCAGCAGGTTCTGACCAGTTCTGGAGAACCAGTAATGGAAGTTTTGAATAGTTTGGAGACTTGGCAAATCCCACCTCTGACTGCCTCTGCCCCCATCTATTCTCTACCTCCCATCGAGTCCCAGCTGAACAGCTGGGTCTTCTTTGGTTGCCCTGCATAGGAGAATGGAGCTGGAAAGCAGGTTAGTGGGGTGGGGAGGGAATGGGATTTTGTAGTAACCTTGCCTTAGGAGTGGGGAGGGAATGAAGATTTTACAGTATCCTTCCCCTGCCATGCCTACCAAGCCACACCATGCCCACCATGCCACGCCCACAGAACTGGTAGTAAAAATTTTTGAATCCTACCACTGGATACATGGCCTCATCTTTTAGGTGGTTTGACAACTTTTGATGTTCTCCATTTTATGAGCTGGTCCTGCAAGAAACTGCAAGTCCCCTTCCCCCAATGTTTTCATTTAGGTTTTGTCTGTATCCAAGCTAATTTTGTTTTGTTTTTCTTGGATCAGGAATCAGAAGCCAAGCAGGGCTGGAGTATAGTATTACCACATCCCCTTCTGTCTCTGTGCAGCGTGGTTTCATTGTTTATATTCCATGCCAGTTCACTTATAACCAGAGACACCTGTCATATAATGACAGAATACTGGCTTATTGGATTAAGCATTGGCCACAACGTTCTTCCTGTTCTCCATCATCTGATAAAAACTGCTTGCCTGTAGCTACCAACAACCGAAACCAGATAGTCGAACATTTGGCCAAGGATCGCTTCTATTTATTGGGAGATTCATGGAAAGGAAATTGCTCACTGGTCATCAGGGATGCTCGCATAGAAGATGAAGGGCAATACTACTTCAGAATTGAGGGGAAATTGCAATTAAAATTTTCTTTTCACCCACTAAATGGGTATATTTCACCTAAAGTTTATGTGATAGGTAAGTAGTTTTCTGTTGTTGGATGAGTTATTCATTTTGCTGTTTTGGTCTTTTTTATACAGTGAAGAGATCAGAAAAGATCGAGGAAAATAGCTATTTGGAGGTATGGGTGAAAAAACCCAAGATAGCCACTGTGACTGCATAATTGAAGCCTTACCTCATTTTCAAGTGCATTGCATGTTATAAAAAGCTGAGCCAATCATCACCTCCAGTACCTGCCATTTTGCCTTTTTTTGACTTCCTTCTTCCTCTCCTCCACTCCTTTGAGGCCTGCAACCACATTGATGAGCAAAGAATGGCTTCCTCTCATTTCATCTTCCAATGTTGACTCAGCAGAGGAAATACATTAGATTATATTCCTGCCAACATTAAGAACCAAAGACTAACCTGTTGTTGAGGCCTTTTCTAGTGCTTTTAAAGGAGTCTCCAGCCCTAGTAACTTTAAGACCTGTGGACTTCAACTCCCAGAAGTCCCCAGATCTTAAAGTTGCCAGGGTTGGAGACTCCTTCTTTAAAGGAGGGATGCGTTATCAGGTGCCTTCCAGGTATTTTAGATTACAGCCCCCATCCCATGTCTCCTCTAGCTGAACCTTAACTGATTTCAGACAGCGAAGGGTTGAATGTGTTTGGCACTGGGTTGGGAAACCAGTAAAAAAAATAATCCCAAGGTTTAGATTAGCAAAGTGACAAAACATTATGATGGTAGAAACGGCAAAACCTCTCCTAAAGCATTGCCTAGAGAAGCAAATGCATATTTCTGGCGACTGTTTCTTTTCTAGCTGACCAAGTTGGAACAACCGACTCTGTCTTCCTTGAGCTTGATGACCCTATGTACCTTCTTGGAACTTTCACTTTTCCTCTTCCTGTGTTTCAGAACCACCCCAGAAAGTCAATATCACAGTGGACATCAGAGACTTGAGACAACTCGGTGAGATTTCAAATCATGGAGCCTTTCAAGCACCGTACAGGGAGTTGATTCTCTGTTCTGTTTCCAAATGTTTTTGCAAGCTTGAAATGTTCTCCCCTTTTATCTGATTGTTCCATAAGCAGCAGCTCTTCTCCCCATTTTACAAGGTCATTGCATTATATATTTCATGAGTGAAACCAAACAACCAAATATTAATCTGTCTTGGTTTTTTGAAATTTGGCCAAATCTGGGGAGGTGGCTTCCAATTTTCAGTTTTGGGTAGTTCCCTGACCAGTGTTCCTAAATGCTTGCAGGCTTATCAGAAAGGAAAGAGGGAGTCAACCATGTAACAGTCAAGGAAGGAAACATTGTCACCCTGATCTGCACTGCTGATGGTAGACCACCTCCCAATCTATCCTGGATGAAGGAGAACCAGAAAATTGGTGAACCCACAGGTTACCTTCAGCTGCATAAAATTGGACCAGAGGATGCTGGAAAATATCAATGCCTGGCAAATAATCAGCATGGATCCCTCAAGACGATGATTGAAGTGATTGTCCAGTGTAAGATTTACTTGTTGTTGTTGGGTTTTGTAGCTGAAAATACTCATCCACTATAGTTTGATTTACAGTGATCCAGCAAACATTCCAGTGGTGGGATTCAAGTTTTTTTTTACTACTGGTTCTGTGGGTGTGGCTTGGTGGGCATGTCAGGGGAAGGATATGCAAAATCTCCATTCCTTCCCCACCCCACTGACCTGCTTTCCAGCTCCATTCTCCTGTGCAGGGCAATCAAAGAAGACCCAGCCAATAAACTGGGACTCAATGGGAGGCAGAGAAGAGATGGGGACGGGGCCATTCAGAGGCGGTATTTGCCGGTTCTCCGAAGTACTCAAAATGTCCGCTACCGGTTCTCCAGAACTGGTCAGAACCTGTTGAATACCACCTCTGAAACATTCCCATTTTATACATCCTTCGCCAGGTGAATCTTCCGTTAATGGAGGTCTCCACAAATGTGTATGGATATGAGTACCTATTGTTCATCTAGGTCAGGGTGTCAAACTCGATTTCATTGAGGGCCAGGCTGGGCATGGCCATCTCAACATCACTCAGGTCGGGAGCACCTGTGACAGCCTGAGTGGTTGCCAGAGAAAGCGGGGTCCCGAGCTCAGTGCTAAAATTCCACTTTTCCTTTCTTAAAAACATTTCAGTTGCATCTCCCTTTTACCACAAAAGAACAGGCTACGCACTTTTGAGAGGAAGTTACCACTGTCTAAAATGACAAAAGGAAGATGGGTGTGGTGTCTTATTTCCTAAAATAAAAGTTGAGCAAGGAAAGCTGGACCTATTCACGCGATACTTTTCTCTGATCTGCTGCATCAAACCTTTTTCTTTCAGTTTCGCTTTGGAAAGACGTCTATACCGATCTATTCTATCTTGAAGGCTAGGGACGATGGAAATTATAACCCAAAGTATTGGGGGGGGGGGGGAGATAAAAGATTCGAAAAGGCTGCCTCAAGGGAAAAATGAAGATTATTCCCCCACAAAAAAACAGATAAGAATTTCTTCCTCAATATAATTTGTATTGAAATGCTATGGGTTGTGCAGCTGCATCTCTAGAATTGCTGTTAGAATACAAAATTTGATACTGGCTTGTTTCCTCTATGAGTTGCCCCTTTTTTACTCCTAAAAAAAGAGGAAAAAAAAAGAAATCTAGATTCTCAGAATGCCAAAAAGAACTTTAAATTAGAAATTATTCTATTTCATTCTCTTTCCTCACTTCCCTCCTGCAAACAATGATGCAAATAACAATATGAAAGGAATACATGGTATCCCATTCAGGAAATGTGTACAATGAAGGATGCAGGAAATATAGTCAGGTAACCCAGAAATGGCTATTTTATTGTCAGGGTGCTGGGCTGATGGAATGGGACAATTGTCCATGGCCACATTGTTGTGGCCACTTCACTGCCCCCACCCCAATCCCTGCTGACCCACCGTGGTCTTGCCATCCTGGTGAAGTGTCTGCAACAAAGTGGCCATGGCCAATTGTTCTAGACTCCTGTGAAGAAGAGTACAGAATTCACACAGTTTGGATCCTGTATTTTGAAACCTCCGACTCCTCATTCTGGAGTTCTTCAGAAAAGCCATGAAAATTTGGCTCTTCACTCTTTGGTGAGAGAAAGTGAGATCCTTTGTTCATCACACTTGTCATTTACTGACCATAAGCTCTGAAGCAGAAGTGGTATTCAGCAGGTTCTGACCAGTTCTGGAGAACCGGTAACGGACATTTTGAGTACTTCGGAGAATTGGCCAATCCCACCTCTGACTGGCCCCACCAACCCCATCTATTCTCTGCCTCCCGAGTCCCAGCTGATCGGCTGGCTCTTCTTTGGTTGCCCTGCACAGCAGAATGGAGCTGGAAAGCAGGTTAGAGAGGTGGGGAGGGAATGGGGATTTTGCAGTATCCTTCCCCTGTCACGTCCACCAAGCCACACCCACATAATTGGTAATAAAAAATGTTGAAACCCACCACTGCTCTGAAGCAATTTTTAAGATGCTCTGTCTTACAGGCCGGAGACTTTGCCCTTCTTCTCCACAAAAGGTTTTCTCTTATGAAGTTTGATTTTTTTTTTCCCCCCAGATCATCCAAAGATGCTGGTTTTCAACATCTCCCAAACTCACAGGGGAGGCTCCATACTCACTCAAGGTACTTAAGGATGCAACTATGAGCAGGATTTCTCTCTTTTCTGAAGGATGCCACTGGCTGGCTTCACAAAGGCTCTTTCATGGGAATGATGGATGCTTTACTCTGGTTTCAGGTTGCTCCAAGGAGCTCGCCAGTGACTCTGAGTTGACAGCCCAAGAAGGTGACTCATTGGAGGTGTTCTGCAAAGCAGATAGCAATCCTCCAGCTGCAACTAGTTGGGTGAAAGGGGACAGCCCCTTGCAGAAGCCTCTAAATAACCAATTGAGACTGACCAATCTGACAGTTGCAGATGAGGGTGTCTATGTGTGCAAAGCTACAAACATGTTTGGTGATACTCAGAGGACCTTCCAGCTATCGGTAACATGTGAGTGAACCATAATCCTCTAGAAGACACTTCCTTCTAATCTAGAGGGAAGCTATTAATGCTGTTGACTGCTTGAGCTAGAGAACATCCCTCATCCTTGGTAGAAAACAAGCCAAGGTTCAGTTGGGCTGAAGAGAGAGAGAGAATTGAAGAGAGATTCCTTGCTACAACAAGCCAAGTAGGATGTTCATAACGAGGGAGGTCAAATGAGGGTTGAAGGCCTATTATAGGACAGTGAGACTTATTATCAGTGATACTTTTATCACGATGACAGTCCTACGTTTGGAAAAAACATGTCACCGTTTTCCTTTTCATGCAAAGATGCTAAAGTCTTGCACATCTGCCCCAGTCCTAATGTTGGAACTACATGCAGGGGTGGGATTCTGTCAGTTTGGATCAGTTTGGGTGAACTAGCTCTGACGATTGGCTGGCTCCGAATCGGTTTGCTCCGGTGATCGTGTGGGCTTGCCGGCTCGCCCCTGTGCTGTACTCACCTGTATCTGCTCAGCTGATTTGCATGGCAGAAGGGATTACCACACTTCAGCTGTGTTACTTCCTCAAAGTAACATTGAAGAGAAATAGTTTTGTATGCTGTCCATGTGCACGCACATGCGTGAAGTGTACAATTAGTGAAGTGGTTGTTACACCGCCAGCATTCCACCATTGACTCCATGGCTCTTTTGCTCTTTTCCAGATGCCCCAAAGCTCAGCAGAAGCCCCCAGAAAAATACAACCTGTTCTTATCATGATAATGGTTTACTGTGTGTTTGTACCTTGCATGCTAAACCCCCTCCCCAGATCGAGTGGGAGGTGGATGGGGAGAGGATAACAGAGGAGAGAACGAGGAGAGAAAACCTGACAGAAAACCTGACAGTCCAAGCACAAGTCCAAAAGAATGAGGTCATCGGTACCTTAAAGTGGACAGGCAGCCTGGATAGAGCCCATACTATTATCTGCACAGGGAACAATTCTTATGGAATCCAAAGCATACAATTCCTTTTGGATGCCAAGCAACGCCCAACTTCAGAGTCTTCCATAGGTAAGGAACTCCACTAGGTACGTGTAAGGCAGTGGTGTGTTTCAAATATTTTTACCACTGGTTCAGTAGGCGTGGCTTGGTGGGCGCACACTTTGCGCAGGCGTAGAGGCATTTTGAGTCACTCTCCCTGACGCTTCAGCAGCTCCCACGTGGCAATTACTGTGCCATGCAAAGCAGCTGTGCTTCAAAAGCAGGACATAAAAGGTGAGTATTGGAGCCCGGGTGGGCGGGTGGTCCCAACAGCAGAGTGTTGGAAAGAACTAGCATGGTCTCTGCTGCTCATCGCTGCTACTGGCTCGGCAGAACCGAGCCGAACCAGGAGAATACCACCACTGGTATATGTGGGAATTATCTTGAAAAGTAGAAGGAAAAACCCATAGCCTAGACAATAAGAACCCTGGTGGTACAGTGGTGAAAGTGCAGTATTGTAGGCTAACTCTGCCCATAGCCCGCAGTTCGATCCTGATAGGCTCAAGGCTGACTCAGCCTTCCATCCTTCTGAGGTCAGTAAAATGAGGAGCTAGATTGTTGGAGGCCTTAGGCTGACATTGTAAATTGCTCAGAGAGTGCTATAAAACACGATAGAGCAATATACGAATCTAATTGCTATTGCTTCTGCTAATGGTCTGATAAATGAATTATGACTCCTGAGGAAGGGTGAAGAAGAGGAGAAAACATCTCAGAAAAGACTCTGGTTTTTAGGAAAGTAAATGTAAGGAGGGGAGAGGTAGTTGCAGGCTTGCAAGTTTCAGTTACAAATAACCCTTGACTTAAAATTAACAGTTGGGACCACAATTTTCATTGCTGTGCATAAATGAGTTAAGGCCAATTTCATGAGCTTTTTTGGGGAGGCAACGGTTGTTAAGCAAATCACTGTGGTCATTAAGTGAATCACATCATCATTAAGCCAAACTGGCTCCCTCCTCCCATTGATTTTGCTTATCAGAAGCCAGCTGGGAAGATCACATATGGTGAACACGTGACATTGATATGTTGCAGTTGTCCTAAACACATGCCGGTTGCCAAGTGCCCCAATTTTGATTCTGTGATTCTAGGGGAAGGCATGGTGGTTGTAAGGATCACTTGTAAGTCACCTTTTTTTCAGTGCCAGTGTCACTTGGAAAGGTCCCTGAATGAATGGTTCTAAAACAAGGACTACCGATTGGTATAATGATTCTTATCCGTTTCCTTCAAGGTAGTGGTGGGATTCACAAATTTTTACAACCATTTATGTGGGTGTAGCTTGGTGGGCATGGCAGGGGAAGGATACTGCAAAATGCTCATTCCTTCCCCACGCCACTAACCTGCTTTCCAGCTCCGTTCTCTTGTGCAGGGCAAGCAAAGAAAACCCAGCCAATCATCTGGGACTTGGGAGGCAGAGAATAGATGGGGGAGGAGCCAGTCAGAGGTGGGATTTGCTGGTTCTCCAAACCACTCAAAATTTCTGCTACTGGTTCTCCAGAACTGGTCAGAACCTGCTGAATAACCACCTCTGGAACTGGACTTCCTAACATCCTAAAATCTCTTACCAACTTGTTACTAGAAGAATCAGGCTTCCTAATTCCCCAGAACTGATTTTCTTCAACAGTCTTGGTTTATTGTTACAGGAAGACCTTTGTTCATTGCTGGGATATGTGGAATTTTTCTGGGAGCTGGAATCCTCATGTTGTGTTTGTTCCTGATCAGGTGAGTTTCTGTCCAAGACTTTATGTTTTGGCAGGATTGATAAGATCACGCTCTGAATAATAACTAGTATCAATCCATAAATCTCACTATACGTGAATCACAGTCAGCCAATTGCAGATTTTACAGATCCTGCCCAGGCCCTACCTTCCATGTTCTAAGTTTTCAATATGTAGATGGTGAAATTCAGAAGCTTCATTAAATGTTGACAATTGTAATGTTCCAGATCTGATAGATTTCAGTAGAGTTGCAATGCTGAACAATTTGTTAATTGTTCTGTCTTCAACACCAATGAAGAAGTGGGCCAACATGCTAATTATAATTATCATTCTTTATGGGATATATGACGGCAAAAGATGACAGGGAAATGGAAGTAGGGAAGATAGAGAATGTGTGGCAATATATGTGTATTTATTGTTTGCTTGAAAATGAACAGTGTGGTGGCCTAGAAGTGAACCTCTCACATCACAATCAGAAGGCTGTGAGTTCGATCCTAGGTAGGGTCAGATATTTCTCTCTCTGGATAGAATGAGAATATATCTGCTGAACAAAACTCCTCATTGGTGACAGGAAGGGCATCTGGCCAGTAAACACTCAGCTCCATTCAGTTGCCCAGACTCCACCCCACAAGGGATTATGGGGTCATTAAAAGGATATGATGATTGTATGCTTAACAATGTTTCAAATGAGATGCTTCAGCACATGCAGCAGAATTGGTACAGCATCTCTTTAAAGCAGCCACTTTTTCAGGCTTTGTCACACAGTTGCTTTAATAAACCACATTAAAATTTCCACAATTTTTCAAGCATGAAATAGCACAGAGCCAGTAAAATAACTGACATCTGACACTAATTTTAATAGGTCTATTTTACACAGGACTACAATTTGAATCCATTTCAAAGTAGATAGCAGCTTCTCTAGTGTTAGAGGAATACAGGATAAAGGTACAGCAATTTGTTTGAACACAAATTGTTTCTCTTTTGTTACTATCACTATATTACTCCCAAGTAGAATATCTATAATAGTGCAGAAAACATTCTGCGTGACTCCAGAAGTTCAACCTAAACTACCCACCCGTCATTGTTATATTTGGGAAGAGCCAAAGTATGATCCACCCAGTGGTGGGATTCAAATTTTTTTACTGTGGGTGTGGTTGGGTGGGCATGGCTTGGTGGGCATGGCTGCAGAATCCCTATTCCCTCCACCCACCCCACCCCGACTAACCTGCTTTTCAGCTCCGTTCTCCTGTGCAGGGCAACAAAAGAAGACCCAGCTGATTAGCTGAGTCTAAATGGGAGGCAGAGAATAGATGGGGGTGGGGCCAGTCAGAGGCAGTTTTTACTGGTTCTCCAAACTACTAAAATTTCCATGACCAGTTCAGCAAAACTGGTCAGAACCTGCTGAATACCACCTCTGGATCCATCCCACTATGGTGACACTGTCTGAATCTTTAGTGTTTGTATAGTGTGCAAAGACACAAGCCCATAGCCCAATACAATTGTGATTTCAAATAAATAGAGTGTTGCATTGTTATGGGAGGGAAATGCATCATTAATAAGAGACAAAGACAGAAAAATGATGGATGTAAACTGACTTACACAAGCAAAAAGTTAAGGATTAAGAAATCAGCTTTAGGATGAAAAATGGAGAAGCTGGTGGTTTCTTACTCCGGAATAAATATTGCTGTCGCAGTGGATTACTCTATTAATAGAGGTTGGGCTAGATAGGGGTCCTTAAACTCTTTAGTTCATTAACCCCTTGATGAAATTTCTAACTGCGCATTAGGCCCCAAACCTCCTCCTCCTCCTCCTCATCATCATCATGTAATAAATATACAAAAATATAGCAATAACTTCTTGGATAGTCCTATAGAACCATTAGTTAAAGTAGTGTTGATCACTTTGGAGAACCCTGAATTAAATTATTTCCTAGGTCCCATCCATTCTGTGACTCCATGGATGTATAATAACCTTATGTTGTCCTACTGAATTCCTGCCAGGGTTTTTAAGAAGAAAGCATTGCTTGAAGCTAGCCATGTCGAAGAAACCCCTTCTGGAAGAGAACCTCAGGAGGAATCCAAGGATTCCAGCCATATCTACAGCAATATTTTCCCAATGGTAAGAAACCCTTATCTCAGCAAAAACAATAACAACAACCACCTAGTGAAAAGATACATTAAAAAAGCCAATGTATTGAAAAGAGATGCCAAATAACTAAAAACAGAGATCAGCAAGCTTATGTCCATTAATCTTTTAGAAACCATCAAACTCTGTCAAGGATCTTGGAGTACTCAACTCTAATGATCTAAGTGCTAGAGCCCACTGTAACTACAGAGCCAAAAAGGCGTTAAGCGTTGTTAACTTATCTTACACAGCTTTTTCTCTGGTAATATTACACGACTAACTAGAGCATACAAAACATTTGCTAGACCAGTACTCGAATAGAGCTCACATTACGTATCTGATATTAAAACAGTTGAGAAAATCCAGAAATATTTCACAAGAGGTCTCCACTCCTCTACTCGTTGCAGAATACCTTATGCCACCAGACTTGAAATTCTAGACCTAGAAAACCTAGAACTACGCTGCCTTCAGTCCGATTTGAGTATAGGACATAAAATTATATATTGCAATGCCCTGCCTATCAATGAATACTTCAGCTTCAACCAAAACAATACAAGAGCACAAAATAGATACAAACTAAATCACCAATCTTGATAAATCTTGATTAAATAATCAATCTTGATTATATCACCAAATAAAATCACCAATCTTGATTTTAGGAAATACGATTTCAGCAACAGAGTAGTCAATGTCTGGAATACCCTACCTGATTCTGTGGTTTCTTCCCCAAACCCCAAAAACTTTAACCTTAGACCAGGGGTAGTCAACCTTTTTATACCTACTGCCCACTTTTGTATCTCTGTTAGTGGTAAATTTTTCTCTAACCGCCCCCCGGTTCCACAGTAATGGTGATTTATAAAGTACGGGACAAAACCAGGGATGGGATTCAAATTTTTTAACAACTGGTTCTGTGGGCATGGCTTAGTTGGTGGGCATGGTTTGGTGGTCATGTTATTGGCTGGGCATGGCCAACTCAATATCACTCACATTGAGGCATGCATCTCCTCGCCTGGCCTCTCATGACTGTGGGGATGCTGCAATAGTTGTAAGTGTGAAAAATGGTTATGAGTCAGTTTTTTCAGTGCCATTGTAACTTTGAATGGTCACCCCACACAAGCAAAGTACCAGCAAAGGAGGGAAAAAAACTCCAGAGAAGTTCCAGAGACAGGAAGTCTAGTCCTGCCAAGAATGTAATAAGGGTTAACGGAGAGGCACTTTCTGTAAGCAATACCAGAATATTTCCTTCCTGCCTTCCTTACAGGATTAGGCCAGTAATTTCTTCTAATAACTGGTTCTCTGAATTGCTTAGAATGTTAACAACCAGTTCTAGTGAATGAGTGCAAACTGGTAGAATCCCACCCCTGGATAAAACTCCTACCGCCTAACCATGAAAGCTGGCATGCCCACTAGTGGGCGGTAGGGATGAGGTTGACTACTACTGCCTTAGACTGTCCACTATTGACCTCACCCCTTTCCTAAGAGGTCTGTAGGGGGCGTGCATAAGCGCACCAATGTGCCTACCGTCCCTGTCCTATTGTTTCTTTTATTTTTTTTTATTTTGTATTCATAACTATGTTTTTACTTATACCTATTATCTTGTAAGCAATTGACAAACCAATTGCTTAAATAAAATAAATTAATAAAGCCTTTTCTGAAATCAGATAGATTCCTGGTATTTTTAAAAAATGTAAAATGTTTTGTGTAAATTCCTTTCGGTTTGGAATGAGCTAATTAAAAGAAAAAGACATCTATTTTTTAAAAAAAATCTACTTCTTTTCAGTTCCAACCTCTTTGGGGCATGATTCTTATGCCACTGAGATCCCAAATGTTGCCCAGGGCCTAAATTAGCCCAATCTTGAGGAAACTGAGGCACTGACACTTCTGTGTGCCATATGTCAGTTTGTCAAGTGCAGTTATTTTCCCCACTCCTATCTTAAATATGCTGCCATCAAGCCACTCTCAGGAAGGGAGAATAAAGAATACAGGTAATTCTTGGCTTACAGCTATTTGTTCAGTGACTGTCTGAAGTTACAGAATGGCTGAATGAATGATAGTTACAACTGAATTTATCTGAATTATGGCTTGTCCCAAAACCCCTGTGATCATATGAACACAATCCTGGATCCTTGGCAACCTGTTTGCACTTATGACTGGTTGCCAAACACCCTGAGATCATGTGTTCATCATTTGCAACCTTCCCTGCTGGCTTCCCCAGAAAGTCAATAGGGTAGAGAAGATCACGTATCACAGAGATTAGTGTTCCCCACATCCTTCCCGTCCCCTCTGAGCTTATGCTGCACCAGCCACTTGTGTACGCCCACACAATCTCCCCAACTGAAGGGGTTCCTCTCATGCTTGGCCACATCCTCCTCAATTGCACAGCACCTCTTGTGCACCCCTGCATCCCCGGGGACCTGTGTGACATTTTCATTCATTCCTGCATACCCCTGCACACTCCCTGGCATCCTTCTTGATCAGTGTGTGGCACTCTAGCATACCCTCCCTGATCCATTCAGCATCTCTCATGAACCACTGAGCATGGCTATGTATCCTTCCTGAGCTACCAAACACCCCTAAACATCCTTATCAGGCAGGGGTTAGTGGAAACTTTCTGTCCCTATTCATCAAGGAGTTCATTAAGGCTGAACATTCTGAATCTCATTTTGCAGCCTGAACTGAGCTATTGCTTATGAGATAAGGTGTCGGAGATGACTAGGCTACAACCTGAGGGAGGAGTCAAATGTGTCATAAGTCACGAGTCCCTTCGTGCCCGCAAGAGATCTAAAGCCTAGCCCACCTTGAATGCCTTTCTATTCATAACTTCTGTGCATTTTTCTTAACGGTCCCTTAGCCAGATTCTTGCAGTAAACTTAAGCTTGCAAGAAATCTTTATACTCATTTGAACTGCCCGAATCTCCTGATTTCCTGGGAAAATTTATCTCCTATTTCTTTGTTGTTATGTCCAACAATCACTTAGAAAATAAGGTGAGCACAAGGAAAAAAATGAGTTTTTCCCTTCTTTTTCCCAAAACATTGTTCCTTTCTTTCAGGGTCCAAGATTATCCTCAGTCATTAAGTCAAAACCTGCTCAAGAAAGGAAGCCCAAAGTACGCCAGGGGTCCACTGTTCCAGCCCCAAGGAGATCAGAGCCACCTGAATTGCAATATGCTGCCATAGATTTCAAGCCGAAAAGTAAAGGTGTTCCAGCCTTAAGCAACGATGATGTGGAATATTCATCCATCCAAAGAAAATAAAGTCCTTGGGAAGAAACAGAAGAGAAAACGGATTGACGTTTTTCAAACTTCAGTGCTGACTCCTGAAGATAACCATGGATAGCTAAGAAATAAATCAGAAACGAATCAGCCTGTCATTCAAGCCACAAAGTAATCAGTCTCAGATTATCTATTTCAGACCCGGCTCTCTGTAGAAGGCTGTAATGCTGGGAAAGGAGGAAGGAAAGAGAAGAAGAGGATAACCAGCAGCAAGGGGGATGGATTCAGTCATAGTGGCAATGGGGCTACTTAAGGACCAAGTTAGGGACAGAAAGTTTATCTATGTGGTTGCTAAGAATTGACACTGACTTGATACGTAATTAACTGATCATTCCTAAGAAACACCACATATAACTAGGATAGGGCTACCAGATCAAAACTGAGATAATTGACATACACCTACATCCATACATAGTGTGCATATATACATACTACAAAAACATTTGTGTCTCTTTGTCTATATATTTCCATTGGGTGAAATGGTGCATCGCAGAGCAACAATTTTTGAATTAAGGTATCTCAAATGGCCCAACGTACAGAACAGGTCCAAAATCCAGGACCTAAGATTCCTGTAGGATTGAAATTTGACAAATTTGTGGCTGCTGACCAATGCTGTTAACCAAAGGTTCAGGAGAGTAGCCTCCTCCGTTGGCTTTGGAATGGGTCTACTCCCCATGGCCAAGCCACTGTGACCAATTTCTCATGACCAACTCACCACAGAAAATGCCGTAGCCGTATCATTTCAGACCAATGGTTGTCCAATCTCTTCTTCGAAACCTCCAGTGTTGGAGCATCCACAAGTTCTGGAGCCAAGTTGTTCCACTGATTAATTGTTCCATCATTCTCCTTAATTCTAGGTTGCTTCTCTCCTTATTAGTTTTCACCCATTGCTTCTTTTCTTGCCTTCAGGTGGTTTGGAGAATAGTTTGACTCCATCTTCTTTGTGGCAGCCTCTGAGATATTGGAACACTGCTATCCTGTAACCTCTAGTCTTTCTTTCCATTAAACTAGACATCCCCAATTCCAGCAACCTTTCTTTATATGGTTTGACCTCCAGTCCCCTAAGAGAACAGAGTCAGCATTGAGTGTGGAGTCAATGTGATAACAGGAGCTTAGAGCTTTGATTCCACTTCAAAATTACCTTTCAGTTTCAGTGACAATCATCTTCTCTCAACCTGTTGCTTCAAAACATGACTATGACTTAATGAGCATATGATCAAGCTTATACAGCGGACATCAGATTATCCTCGGGTCTGGCAGGAAACTATTTTAAAATATTTGTCGACCGAAGGTTCTTCTTCAGACAAGACTGGTGATGATGAAAAATGCTTTTCAGAGAGTAATCCTTGACATTCCCATGATGGAACAAATCCAGCCATTTCCAGGTGAATAAAAACTGAGTTAAGGAACTGGTTCACCTTATTTCACACTGGGTCTTCCTTATACCCAGGTGACAGCTAAAATAAGGCACTTCAGGCAGTGGTGGGATTCAATTTTTTTTTTACTACCAGTTCTGTGGGTGTGGCTTGTTGGGCATGTCAGGAGAAGGATACTGCAAAATCCCCATTCCCTCCCCATCCTACTAACCTGCTTTCCAGCTCCATTCTCCTGTGCAGGGCAACCAAAGAAGATCCAGCTGATCAGCTGGGACTCAATGGGACTCAGACAAGAGATGGGGTTGGCGGGGCCAGTCAGAGGTGGGATTTGCTGGTTCTCCAAACTACTCAAAATTTCTGCTATAACTGGTCAGAACCTGCTGAATACCACCTCTGGCTTCAGGATTTTAGAAAGGATTTTAGAGGAAAGGTCTGATCCAGATGTTTTCCTTCAGGCACTGGGATTTGGGGTTGCTTCCTTTTGCTTCCCTGAGCATAAAAAACTTACCAGATGAGGTTTCCTTTGAAGGAGAACTCCTCAAAGACTTAAGGTGCCTCAGTCCAAATTTAATTTATGCCCATGTGTACATGCAAGACGTATGAAAGTATGGTGATGAAGTGAAGCCCAGCAATGCATTTTGCTTGATGACAGCTGATCTGTGACCTTATGCAAGTCATCTTCGATGCACAAGAATTCATTTAGTAACAGTTCAAGCTGACAAAGCCACTGAAAAAGTGATTTATGACAATTTTTCACACATACAACCGTTGCTAGATCCCCATGATCATGTGATCAAAATTCAGATGCTTGCAACTGATTCATATTTATGATGGTGGAAGTAGTCCATGTTATCCCCTTTTGGAAACTTCTGATGAGCAAAATCAAGCCAGATTCACTTAACAACCGGGTTATTAACTTAACAGCTGCAGTGATCCTAAATGAAAATTTTATTTGGGTTTTACAAAATACAAATAAAACATCTTTTTTGAAAATAGCATGGTCCCAGGTTGAATTTCTTTATACAGACACAAAACTCAATTTCATGCTCCTTTTTGTGTTCTATTCCATATCTTATACTATTCTACATTTTCTATGTAGTTTTTCCCTTCTTTTAATTTTCTCAATTTTGTTTTGATTATCTCATCTCAGTTCAAATCATTATATTTATACTTTTGTCTATTCTGTTTCAATTTCATATTATCTTTTCTCATTAAACAAATTTTCTCCTGTAGTTACTAATTGGAGTATGATAACACCTTTATAACTTTTAATTACATCCATTCAATTCTTATTTAAACTTCAATATATACCTTAAGGTTATGACCTTCAATATTATACATAATGCAATCTCCCCCTTCTTCACCACCTCTATGGGGTGGCTTAGCCCTAAAAGCAGCCGGTTCGGGGTGCTCCAGCGGTGAAAACAGATCAAAGCCTCGGAGAAACGAGGTTTTGGTCTGTCGCTGAAGAAGCTCAAACCGGGAGTCCAGCTGCAGTGATTCATGTCACAACCATGGCAAGAAGAGTTGTAAAATGGGGCAAAACTCACTTAACAAATGTCTCACTTATCAACATAAAATTTGGGCTCCACTGAGGGAGTAAGTCAACCAGGGTTAACCTGTAAGAGCTTCCTGTTCCTAGAGAATCATGGGCTATTGATGGAACTATAGTTAGCTAACTAGATTTATTTATTTATTTATATTTTGTCAATCACTTACAAAATAATAGGTATAAGTATAAACATGACTAAGAATACAGGAAATAGGTACCAATCAATGGGGACAATAGGACAGGGATGGGAGGCACGATGGTGCACTTATGCATGCCCCTTACAGACCTCTTAGGAATGGGGTGAGGTCAATAGTGGACAGTTTGAAGTTAAAGGAGTGGGGGGTTTGAGGATGTAACAACAGAGTCAGGTAGTGCATTCCAGGCACTGACCACTCTGTTGCTGAAGTTGTACTTTCTGCAATCGAGTTTGGAACGGTTTGCATTGAGTTTGTATCTGTTGTGTGTTCTTGTATTGTTGCAGATGAAGCTGAAGTAGTCATTAATGGGTAGGACATTGTAGCAGATAATTTTGTGTGCTATGCTTAAGTTCAACTGTAGGCGGCATAGTTCAAGGTTGTCCGAGCCCAAAATCTCAAGCCTGGTGATGTAAGGTATTCTGTTGATTCACATTATTGAATCAAAATCACCTTACATGTCTAATGGATATACGTACAGATCGTCCTCTACTTACAACAAATAACTTAATGCCCGTTCCAAGTTACAAGGGCACTGAAAATAGTGGCTTGTGACCATTTTTCACACTTATGACCATTGCAGCATCCCCATGGTCATATGATTTACATGGGCAGGCTTGACAACCGACTCCCATTTATGACAGTTTTGCAGGGTCCTGGTGAGTCACGTGAGCCCCACCATAGGCTCTGTTGTGGCTGTACCTCCAGGACTGCCTGGTATCTCAGGGTTGGCATGTGGTTGCCATTATTCTCCGCACTGTTTTTTGGAATGGGGAAGTATTTGCAATAAAATGCCCGCAACTCAAAACTCAATTCCAAAGAACTCCCAAAACAAATCGCTATTATAATCTGATCTGATGTACGTTGAGGGTACATTCTTACACCCCACAAACAAGGATAATCTCCTATCAGTGGTGGGATTCAAAAATTTTTACTATAAGTTCTGTGGGGGTGGCTTGGTGGGCGTGGCTTGGTGGGCATGGCAGGGGAAGGTTATTGCAAAAAACCCATTCCTGCCCACTAGAAGTGGTATTCAGAAGGTTCTGACCAGTTCTGGAGAACCGATCGTGGAAATTTTGAGTAGTTCAGAGAACCGGCAAATCCCACCTCTGACTGGAGATTTTACATTATCCTTCCCCTGCCACGCCCACCAAGCCATGCCCACAGAACTGATAGTAAAAAAAAAAATTGAATCCCACCACTGCTCCCCACCCCACTAACCTGCTTTCCAGCTCCGTTCTCTTGTGCAGGGCAACCAAAGAAGACCCAGCCAATCAGCTGGGACTCAATGGGAGGCAGAGAATAGATGAGGCGGGGCCAGTCAGAGATGATATTTTCCAGTTCTCCGAACTATTTAAAATTTCCGCTACCGGTTCTCCAGAACTGGTCAGAACCTTCTGAATATCACTCTGTCTCCTATGTCACCCAATCAAACCCCATCCATTTTTAAAATTCATTGAAGGAGGATGTTGCAATTCACCTGTGAGAACCATAACCACTTCTGCTTTCAGAAAGAGGAAAGAGATTTCCATCCAAGGTCCTTTTCTTGCACTGTTCTGACAATAGCACAGAAAATACCACAGGAGGAGAGAAGGTCTCCAAAGTCCTGGAGGAAAGCTGCTCTCCTGCACCAAGAGGTGAGACCATCCTGCTTTTCCCTCAATGAGGATTTTAAGAGTCTAGTTGAGTTCAAAGGCCTCTGACTGAGATAAAAAAGAGGGTCTAATTTATTGGCATCATTTATTTTTCAGCTTAGCTGCAAAACAGTAAGAGCCAACCACAGTAAGAGAATATGGCTTATTCTGAAATTTCTGGTTTAAGTGGTACGTTTGATTTCTCAACTCCCTGACAGTGCACAATTTTTCTTTCCACTGCTGCTGTTATTCTTAGTTTTGGGTTTTGTCTTCTTGGTGGAAGAAATACTTTAAAAAGTGTTTTTTTGACACCAGAAGCTTTTACAGAGCTGGTCCAAGCATTGAGCAGGAGTTGCCTCAGAGTACAATATGGAATTGCTTTTTAATTTGATGTTCTTGCACTCTTCCTCTAAAGAATTTCTGCTTCATAATCCAAAATCATTGGGCTGCCATTGAATATTGCACATATGGATGGATTTAGAGATATGGAAGAAAACCTTGGTGGGGAAAAGCAAAAATCATTATGTAGTCATTTCTCTGCTAAACAACTAATTCCGAAACAACACTGTCAAATTAACTACTAAGATTGAATTACTATTCTTCTCATCCTTACTAGTACCTATCTCTTCTAACTTGTGGCTATATCCATCTTGCTTGTATCTTTACAACTTATATTTCCCAGTATGATTTGATTGCTTATTAGTATTCTATGACAAAGTGTTGTATCTTATATTCTTGATGAATTTATGTTACTTTTTCTTTATGTACATTAACAGTGTATGCACCAAGACAAATTCCTTATGTGTCAAATCAAACTTGGTCAGTAGAGAATTCTATTAAGACTACAGCAAGAAGTTAATATTCAGGTAAATGGTTCTGTAATTTACTGAACCGTAAGAAGGATACAGTACCACCAGTAACCATTCCCAGATTATATAATGTGTGATGGCACATGGATGTGCCATTCTGATTAAAATATCTCTACCTCTACCTCTGTCTGTCTGTCTGTCTGTCTATCTATCTATCTATCTATCTATCTATCTATCTATCTATCTATCT
>BLBF01000071.1:7052936-7073247 GCA_015471245.1 Laticauda colubrina
TCTATCTATCTATCTATCTATCTATCTATCTATCTATCTATCTATCTATCTATCTATCCCCCCCTCTCTCTCCCCAGTTCATTTTATGACTGTTCAAAGTTACAGGGGCACTGAAAAAGTGACTTATGGCCATTTTTCATACTTATGACCACTGCAGCATCCCCATTGTTACATGATCAAAATTCAGATGCTTGGCAACTGATTCATATTTACAACAGTTGCTCTATCCCAAGGTCATCCATTTGAGATCTTCTGACAAGCAAAGTCAATGGGGAAGCCAGATTCATTTAGCAACCGTGTTATTAACTTATTAGCTGCAGTGATTCACTTAACAACTGAGGGAAGAAAATGGGGCAATACTCATACATTGAGGACTTTGTGTAGTTTACACACACACACACACACACACACACACACACACACACACATTATCAGAATGGCAAATCTATGTGCCATGCCATCTCACATAATATAATCTGGGGATGGTTTTATATATATATGAATGCAGTTCAGCTTCCTTCGGGTATTATCCCACGTCGTTGTAATGCTTTTAAAGTTGTAGCAACGTTTCGGCAGAATCTCATCTGCCATCATCAGGCTTCTGTATGGAGTTTGTATGTGGGTCAGGCTCTCACAGTCATTGGTTTTAAATTTGAGGCTAGCCTATTATTGTGCCAGGATGGTTTTTTCTTCATCCTGATTGGTTGGGAGTCTTGGTCTGTGTTTATTGGACTTGGAGTTTGTTTGATTGGTGTTTCTGGTTTCTTCTGTCTGTTTTGTGGCTTTGATTGGCTGGCAACACTCTGCTCCTGTGTTGGAGGCTTTCAGTGCAGCTTGGCTTCGTGTGAAAGGACGGCTGCTATCCATTAGGAAGCTAGGTTTCATCTGGGTGCCTGGTTGGGGTTTGTTTGAGCTGGAGGCATCAGGGGGAGTCTGTTTGTGCCCAGGTGTTTGCCTGGCTTGTGGTGTGGAGATCTTTCTATTTGAGAGTGCAGGCTTCCAAATGATTGACAGTCTGGTGGAATCATCTCTTCTATTCAAGATGTGAAGACCTGAAAGCATGAATAGAAGAGATGATTCCACCAGACTGTCAATCATTTGGAAGCCTGCACTCTCAGACAAAAAAATCTCCACACCACAAGCCAGGCAAACACCTGGGCACAAACAGACTCCCTCTGATACCTCCAGCTCAAACACCCCCCAACCAGGCACCCAGATGAAACCTAGCTTCATTTCAGAAAGGATCATTCAATCAGTCAAAGGGTCAAGAATCAAAGGACGTTTTTTGAAATGCTCATTCTTCTCCAATTGAAACTAGGGTCTTTTCACACCTCTGATTGTCTGCTTTGGGTCATTTATTTATTTATTTATCTCTGTTGGAAGAAGTATCCTTCTGGGTTCAGTTCCAAGTGGGAGGAAAAGACACTAGAAACATGGAAAGAAAAGAAAACACTGGAAACATGGGGGGAAAAGACACTGTAAACATGTTTGAAAAGATGGTTTAATGGTGGACAGGATCACATGCCTTGGAGCTCCAAAGTAAAAAGGACAACCCCATGCTTCAAGATGTTGGGTGAAAGAAAAGAAGGGGCAAGATGCTGAGAGACCCTTAGTTTTATATCCTCTGTTGGGCCCCACCTTAGTGTTTCCTGTTCCTGTGTAAGAAATGTATCCCATTGGCTGTCAGACTCCCATGGGTGGGGGTCTTAGCTAACTTTGTAGGCTTTGTCTGGACCACATGGCTTCACCTGAGTGCTGGCTGATGCAACCTTCCCAGGCCAGGTGATGAGATGGGTAGAGGACTTTGTTATGTAGAATATGCTGGCCTAGGCCTTAATGCCCCCCCCTCAATAAACAAAAGTGTGGGTAAGCTTCTGCTTCTGAGGTGTTTCTGCTGAATTTCTCCTTGTTTTTTAGGGGAAATATTCTGCCTTTTTTGTATATCCTAAATATGTCATTTTCCTAGGAGAGGGGTAGGCTTTAACTTCTAACACTTCATAAAGTGATAATTCCTGGGATCCCTGCAAGAAGGAAAAGTGATGATAAATCCTGCCTAAAATTTCACTTTCATGTCTGCTTTGACCGAGGTCTGCCTGATAATATTTCTCTGAATCCTTCAGAATGTCTTATCCTTTCATCGCTTACAAGTCCCCAAAATTATCAAATTTGGAAATGCCCTTTTCTTTAGAAAAAAAGACATCCTCCTACTCTCTCACACCAAATATACATAGTTTAGCCTGAAATATATTTTAAACCTGAGCAAATCTCCAGTTTCTTTAAAAAAATCATGCTTTATTTTCTATCCTTACCTAACATGTACTCTTACAAGATTGGCATATTGTAAATTATATATTTAGCATAATTATAACATGTAACTAAGAAATTTGCAATGAAGAGGGCAAGGCTATTACTTTAAAGAAATCTTCAACCCTGTTATGAAATCTGGGAATTCCTCCAGTAAGCAGACACTCAATTTCTAACCACTTAAGAAACTTAAGTACTAGTGAAATTTCTCTCACAGTATGTACATTCAGAGTTCATGCCTCTACATTCATTTGGGGATTGGCCTGGTATATGCCAAGGCACATTTATCATTAAACAAGCCAAAAACATAATAGGTTATTAAAAATCTGAACAGGTATATAGAATAGCACCATGAGAACTTAATGTATTGGTAGGGTTACTCTTAGATGTTGCCAAACCATAACTCATTGGAGTACAAGTCAACCATGATCTACAGTGAAAGATTCTACATTCTATGGTCTAGGGATTATGTTTAGAATTACAGCCCTAGAGAGATATAAAATATCGCAAACCTAAAACTGTGATGCATTTGAAGTTTAAAGGAAGACTTTAAAAAATTCAGAATCATCATGATTTATGGATCTTTGTTTACGATATATTGTAATGACTACCAGTCCTGATGTCCTTCTCCTTGAAATTGTACTTAGGAAGTTTGATGACATCAAAACATCTGAGAGCAGTTTGCAACATGGTGATGTTGGGAAATTCTAAGTTTCTAGCTTCTCTGAATAGAAGCAGCTGAACGATAGGGAAAAGGTTGATACCATTTACCATGCAGAGTAGAGAAGTGAAAATGAACAGTGGGGTATTGGAAGTTAAAACCCACCCCTCTCCTAGATAAATGAAATATTTCAGGATACACGAAAAAGGCTGAATATTTTCCCTAAAAGAGAAATAGAAACTCAGAGAGGCAGAAACTCAGCCCCCCTCCCACCTTTGTTAATGGGCCATTAAGGCCTGGGCCCATCTATTCTACATAACAAAGATCTACCTCCTTCAGACAGAGCCATAATAGGAATTGCACAAAGCCCTTTCAATTACATCATCACCCAGCAAGAGTCAACCAAGCCTGGGGACTCAAGACAGCCTACAGAGTTGCCTCTGCATGACCCCATCATGGGAGTCTGACAACCAATCCAAATACAAGCTCAAATTCAAAAGCCCAGAGAGGGTATAAAACCCAGGGACTCTCAGCATCCCTTCCCCTTTTTTTTTTCTTCACCCAAAGTGTTCCGTCCGGAAAAACGCGAGTTAGACCGGGTTCCAACAAACAAAGTCTTTATTAACGCAACCAACAGTAACAGAACGGTCTGGCTAAAGCCGCGGCAGCCTTTTTATACAGGCTTGCCTGCCGGTTTGTAGCCAATGGCAGCTATTTGACTTTGCCGCCTTTCAGCGGCTCTTTTGGATTAGTTCTTAATGAACCAATCCAACACTGGCCTTTCTGGCCAATCAGATTACGTTATTTGGAGTATCCCATTCTGCACAGAACACAAAGCATGTGATCTTGTCCACCATTAAACCATCTTTCCAAGAAGTCACCATGTTTCCAGTGTCTTTCTTCCCTGCTCAGAACTGAACCCAGAAGGATATTTCTTCCAACAGGGGAACCTTCACAAAGTACACACTGACACTTTGGGATTTGGTGTTGCACGGTTGGTGAATTACAAATCTCAACTGTCCTAGAAGAATATTGGGAGAAACAGGTCTCCAAGGATGAGGCCCAAAATTTCTTCAGCCATCACAAAAGGACAGTTTTAAAAGGGGATTAGAGAAACTCAGGAGAAAACTTCTGATTAAAAAAACCATTTTACTTCTGATATGACAGATTAAATTAGTGTCTGTATAAATTAGGATTATGACTTCATGGTTTACCTGCCAGTTTCCTAATTTCCCTACGAGACTTCTCTAGTATGAAGCTTGTGATATGAACCAACAAGGATCCCCTTACTATTTTGTAAATGTGGTGGATGCGATCTCATCTGCTATTGTCAATCTTTTATAATTTTTCATTCCTTTTTTTGTTTCAAGTTTTTTATTTTTATAGCACATAAAAATTCCAATTTCAAGTGAACAGTGTGTTGCCTAGGTACAAATGTTTTTAGGATATAATAATAAAATGTTTACAATATTCATTACGTTGATGTTAATTATAGTAGTATCAATAATAATATTATTATTTACTTAACCAATTCAACATGCCTTCCTTATATCACTGTTCCTATCCATCTGTTTTCTTGTATCTAGCTCCTGTTTTTTTTTCCAGCTAGCCATTGTGATCAAGGTCAAGGTCAGTCCCAAGTCAGAAAGTCCCAAGTCAGAAAGTACTCACTTTTCTTCTTTGTCTTGATTATAAGTGTTAGCCTATCCATTTCTGCACATTCTAATATTTTTTTAATCACATTTTCATCTGTTGGGTTCTCTTCATATTTCCATTGTTGCGCAAATACAATTCTAGTTGCAGTCAATATATATAAAAGCAAATATACATTCCCTTTATTATACTGACTGGGAAAATACCAAACAAAAATATCTCTGGTTTCAATATGCTGTTTTGTCATTTTTTTCCAGCCATATATGGATTTTGTCCAATGTTTTTTCATTTTTTGACATGTCCACCACATATAATAATGTGAGCTGGGTGTCTTGTGACATTTCCAACATTTTGCAGACTTATCCTTGAATGCCATTTATCATTCCTAAATCATAGATTTACTTCTGTCTCCAGTTCTAAAGAAGTAAGAATGAGAGTCAAAGTAGGTCTTTGTGTACTGCAGATTTCTCCTGGGCTTGTTCTCTGAATCAGCAGACAAGAGTCACTGCAACAAATATAATCACAAGACATTCTTCAATGCAGCCACAGTGCATCTCAATTCCCTATTTTAGCAACAGTTCCAATCACATAAAGGGGATAAGAGAGACAGAAGAATGGAACAATCTCAGCTCTATCTTAAAGTGGTGGGATTTGGGAGAAAAAGTCTAATATTGGACAGCCACTGTTCAGAAATATTCTGTCCAGTTGACTATCCCTTCTGTCTTTTACCCTTTCACTCACCTTGTGATCACTCTGTCTGAAACTATGAATGTTCCCTTAAAGTCACATTACTTTCCTCTTGTGACCAGAAGCATCCGTTTTGATTGCATAAAAATAGAATCTACAGTCTTGATAGTGAACAGAGCAAGTTTTTAACATATGAGTTCCACTTCTCCAAAAATCCTTATGTAAGAAGACTCTCTTGGATGATTTGTTTCATTTGGCACCCTTAAATCAGCTCTCTTATTGACGGAAGGGATTGGCTGAAGGTGGGAAGGTGGCCCAGATGAAAACAAAACAACTGATGGTGTGATAATCATGCCATGAAATAAACTTCTGACCTGATTCCCAAACTTCCTGGAAATATCCTCGAATGCTTACAAGATATCTTACAATACTAAGGCAAGACCACCTGAATCTATTCAAGGTCTATTCATGGTGCTATTTTGATGGCCATTCCAGATATGAAGAGCTTTTCCCATTCAAAAGTATTCTACCATTCCAGAATGATCCAGAAGGTCTCTCTGCACTGCAGTTGGTATCTGTTCTGATTTACTTTATTTGAATTAAAAAATTACATCAGCAAAAACTCCAAAGACTCTTAGCCTAATCCTGGGGTGTCAAATTCAATTTCATTGAGAGCTGCATCAGGGTTGTGTTTAACTTTGGGGACCAGGGTGGGCGTGGCTACCTCGACATCACTCATGTCAGGGGTGCTCTGCCAGCGAAACAGGCTCCCAAGCGTCTGCCAGTGAAAACAGAGCTTGGGAGGGCGGCCTTCTTTGAGCTCCATTTCACTGGCAGAGGCACCATGGCCCAGTCCTTTGTTGTTTCCAGGGTGGCCCCGTGGGCCAGATCTAAGCACCCCATGGCCCATATCCGGCCTCCGGGCCTTGAGTTTGACACCCCTGGCCAGTGGTGGGATTCCAAATTTTTAACAACTGGTTCTAGGGGAATAACTTAGGTGGTGGGTGTGGCTTGGTGGTCATGTGACTGGGTGGACATGGCTCGGTGGTCATGTTATTGGCTGCGTGTGGCCAACTCAATATCACTCACATCGAGGCATGCATCTCCTCGCGTGGCCTCTCATGACTGTGGGGATGCTGCAACAATCATAAGTGTGAAAAATGGTCATAAGTCACTTTTTTCAGTGCCATTGTAACTTTGAATGGTCACTCCACACAAGCAAAATACCAGCAAAGGAAGGAAAATAACTCCAGAAATGTTCCTGAGACAGGAAGTCTAATCCTGCCAAGAATGGAATAAGGGTTAATGGAGAGACAGTTTCTGTAAGCAACACCAGAATGTTTCCTTCCTGCCTTCCTTACAGGATTAGGCCAGTAATTGCTTCTAACAACTGGTTCTCCGAACTGCTTAGAATGTTAACAACCAGTTCTAGTGAATAGGTGAGTACTGGTAGAATCCCACCCCTGCCCCTGGCCTAATCTGTGCCCAGGCTGAGTGGCTTAAATGTCATATTCTTCCAACCTCAAAAAAAAAACGACAGGTAGTCCTTGATTTATGATCACAATTGGGACCCAAATTTCTGTTGCTAAGTAAAGCTGTTGTCAAGAGATTGAACTGCCATTTGTCAGAAATGGTGTAGGGTTGGGCGGGGGGGTTAGACTAGATGACCTATAATGTCTCTTCCATCTCTGATAATCTGTTATCTAAATGAGCTGTGTCTGATTTAATAACCATTTTACCACAAATCATAGGCATTATGAAGTGAACCAGGCAGTCGTGAAGTGGGACTGGCCTCCCTCATTGACTTTGTTTGTTGAAAGCTGGCTGGGAAGGTTGCACATGGGAATCGCATATCCCTGGGACATTGTAACCATCATCATAAATACAAGTGCCTGAATGTTTATAGCAATAGTACTTAGACTTATATACCACTTCACAGCGCTTTACATTCCTGTCTAACCAGTTTACAGAGTCAACATAATTGCCCCCAACAATCTGGGTCCTCATTTTACTGACCTTGGAAAGATGGAAGGCTGAGTTAATCTTGAGCCGGGCAGAATCAAACTGCTGGCAGTGGGCAGAGTTTGCCTGCAATACTGCATTCTAACCACTACGCCACCATGCAGTGACCAACAGCCTTAAGCGCAAGGCCTGGGTCATAAATCACTTTTTTTCATTGCCATCATAACTTTGAACGGTCACTAAACCAAAAGTTGTAAGTTGAAGACTACCTGTATTTGTCCATGTGGAGAAGAAACAGTTGCTACAATCATGGATAGATATTGTTTTGAGTATTCATCATCCAATACTGCCCTGGCTTCAATATTCTCCCAAGAAAAAAACCTCTTTCTCACTGTTTCTAAACCCAGGTTTACCTCCTTGGGCTTCTCAGGATCCTGTTGCTGATCACAACCTTCCAAAGAAGCTGAAGTTTCAGGGATGCAAACATGGGTTGTCCCCTTGAGGCCTTCTTCCTTGGGCTAATTTCAACACAGTTGCTTTGGAAAGGTAAGTTTAGTTTAGTTTAGTTTATTGCCATTGCACCTCGTACAATGAAATTAAATGCTATCTTCAGAATACGACATCCATAAGAAAACTATAAAAATAAAGCACAAACACACATCCTTCACATTCTATACAATTGAATTGAAAACACCTGATATTGCATTAATCTTGCACTATACAGTAGAATTCAATATCGCTACTGCTCTGGGATAGAAGCTGCTTTTCAGCCTATTTGTTCTTGTTTTTATTATCCAGTACCATTTGCCAGATGATAATCGTTTTAAAAAATGGGGGTGCCCAGGAGGAGATGGATTTTTGAGGATGTTTTGAACTTTCTTAAGGCAGCGGGTGCTATAAAGCTCTTCCAAAGAGGGGAGAGAGCAACCCATGATCCTCTGGGCAAAGACCCTAACCCTCTGGAGTGCTTTCCTATCTGCCCCTGTGCAATTGGCAAACCATACAAAAGTGCAATAAGTTAAGATACTTTCTATGGTGCAGCAATAGAAGGTCACCAGCAGTTTTTCATTCAGTTGTTGTTTCCTGAGAAGTCTCAGGTAGAAGTATCAAGAGCTGGTGGGAAGGTGAGAGGCTGACTCTTGATCACAGCCCTGGATTAGTTTTTGTCTCCAATGGCGGAAGTGGGACAGGGTGTCTGTTACTGGGTAGCTGAGTTTCTTGTTTTCCATTCTTTGCAGGTATGATACCTGAAAAAGTCGCGTACTATTACCTGAATGCTCCTGATCATGTGTTGGTAGAGGAAGGGCTCTGTGCCATGATTCCCTGCAATTTTACTTATAATCAATGGGATGCCTCAGAGACTGAAGAGTTGAAAGGATTTTGGAAGAAAGGAACAAAAGAAAATAAGCAAGTTAAAATAGTGGCCACCTCTACTCAAATGTCGGCTGAGAATCACTTTCAACTCATTGGGGATCTGACAGCAGGAAACTGTTCTCTCCTCATCTTGAATGCCCAAGAATCTGATGAAGGGAATTACTTTTTCAGAATGGAAAAAAACCTTAAAGCATATTACAGCTTTTTCAAATTTGCTAAACCATACCTGAACGTAACAAGTGAGTACCTGGAAAAATGTGTGGCCTTTGTCAGAAGCTCCAGTTTTCACTAGCCATTGTAAAATGTTATTATTAACACCCCTCCCTCTGTTATTTATTTTTTGTCCTTGTTTTAGTTCTGCTTTGATAATGCTTTTAAAATAGTTATACAATGGGACAAGGTAATAATCATTTTATACAGTGATTGAATGCTTGGATCATTGTATGCTGCCCAGAGTTACTTTCTGTCCATATAAATTTTATTAACACATAAATAAATAGAGTTGAGTTGTGATGACAAAGGCAACATAGTCACATAAGTAAGGAAAGTCCCTTTAATACCTCCAACTTTGGCCCCAATGTCGAGTTACCTTCAGCTGGAGAAAAAACTCTCCCAAGAACAGTCTTTAAATGGAGGAAATTCAGTTCGAAAACAAAGTACATATAAACTGTAAATAAAAATCAAAACAAACCATGCTGCAGCAATTAACTGGATAGGGCAGGATAAAAAATTGCAGACTTCAAAGGCCAACAAAACACACACGCTGGGAAGACGGCAGGAACCCAGATAAGTCTCAACAAAACAAGATAATACACTATTTGTTCCCAGCAGGTTGCTCTGCACAAACTCTCTTTTTAAACACTGTGTTCCCAGCTGCAACTAATGAAGGGAGTCAGGGCCCTTTCCTCCCCCATAAGCCACACAACTCAGGTTGCTCCCTTCTCTGTTCCTCTCTGCATGCCCTAGGATGAAGAGGGGGTGGGCCTGGGTCTTCCCTCGAATTCCCTCTCCCTTGTTCTACCTCTTCTCTGCTCTACCCAGCCAGACTTTGCCTTTTCCCACAGCCAATGGAGCCACACTTCCACTCCCTGTCAGCTGCTCAGCCTCCCCCTCAGAAACAGATTCCGACAGGGGTATAACAGATTGGGGCTGTAGATAACAACCATGACATGCAGGAATAAAGCCACTACTAAATAAAAGAATCTCCCTTTGTCTTTCTTTCTTTCTTTCTTTCTTTCTTTCTTTCTTTCTTTCTTTCTTTCTTTCTTTCTTTCTTTCTTTCTTTCTTTCTTTCTTTCTTTCTTTCTTTCTTTCTTTCTTTCTTTCACACAAAGACAGAAACCCAGAAATAAGAGTTCAAGCAATATGATCCACAGACAGCTACAGGCTTAGACCCAGAAACATCAAGGGGTAGTGAAATGCTTCAGGAGACCATGAATGTTTCTTTAGTAATATAGATGATACCCACCCACCTCCCATGGCCTTGATTTCACATGTCACACTAAGCGGTATTTCAGTTTCTTTGATTTATGCTAGTGGGATGTGTAAACCCATTTGATGTAATTTAGAAACTATGATGTATAGATTTGCTATGTATGAAAAGCCAGTTGTGGATTTCTTAATAAATCATGGTAAAAGACAATTGTGTCCCACCCTGTTGGTGGAAATCAGCAAAAGAGGGAAAGAAGCACTAAGACTTTTGATTCACAACCAATCAGTGAAGAACCTCCTGAAGAGTTCTTTTGTGATGTGTTTCCTGCCCTCATTTTGCATTTCCTGGGCTGCTGGAAATCTGTAACTTTTTAATTTTTTATTCATTTAATTTGATTTGTCAATCACTTACAAGATAATAGGTATAAGAATAAACATAGTTATGAATACATGAAATGGGTACGTATAAGAAAAATAAAAGAAACAATAGGACAGGGACGGTAGGCATGTTGGTGCGCTTATGCACGCTCCTACAGACCTCTTAGAAAAGGGGTGAGGTCAATAGTAGACAGTCTAAGGTTAAAGTTTTGGGGGGTTGGGGAAGAAACCACAGAGTAAGGTAGAGTATTCCAGACATTGACCACTCTGTTGCTGAAGTTGTATTTCCTGCAATCAAGTTTGGTGCGGTTAACCTTGAGTTTGTATCCATTGTGTGCTCTTGTATTGTTATGGTTGAAGCTGAAGTATTCATTGACAGGTAGGACATTGCAATATATAATTTTATGTCCTATACTCAGATCGGACCAAAGACAGCATAGTTCTAGGTTTTCTAGGTCTAGAATTTCAAGTCTGTTCGGCATAAGGTATTCTGCAACAAGTAGAGGAGTGGAGAACTCTTCTTGTGAAATATTTCTGGACTTTCTCAACTGTGTTAATATCAGATACGTAATGTGGGTTCCAGACTGATGAGCTGTATTCAAGTATTGGTCTAGCAAATGTTTTGTATGCTCTAGTTATGCTCTAGTGTGATATTACCAGAGCAAAAGCTACATAGGATTAGGTTAACAACTCTTAATGTCTTTTTGGCTATGAAGTTACAGTGGGCTCTAGCACTTAGATCATTTGAGATGAGTACTCCAAGGTCCTTGACAGAGTTTGGAGAATCAACAAGGTCTTGGCTATTCAGCCTGTATTTTATTTTCTGATTTTTTTTGCCAGTATGTAAGACAAAGCATTTATTTGTTGAGATTTGAAGTTGCCATTTATTTGACCATTCTGATACATAGTCGAGGTCTTTTTGAAGGGTAGCAGAATTATCTGTGGTGTTGAATAGCTTTACATCATCAGCAAAGAGAACGCAGTTGCTCTTAATATGATCACAGAGGTCATTGATGTAGAGTATGAAGAGAGTTGGTTCCCCCCCCCCCTTTGACAGGTACAGAATTTGATAGGACGCTCCCAATTTTGATCATTTGTTGTTTGTTTGACAGGAATTCTTCAGTTATGCAGGTGTCCAGAGATACCATAGGATTTTAGTTTTAGGAGTAGTTTGTCGTGTACCACTGAATCAAAGGCCTTATAGAAGTCTATGTAAATTGCATCTATTGCTTTGCACGATCAAGTTGTGTAGTCCATATGTTTTTGCAGTGTAAGAGTTGCAGATTACAGGATAGTTTATTTCTGAAACCAAATTGTTTATTAGAGAGTAGGTTGTTTGTCTCTAAGAGGAGGATAATGGATTGGTTAATAATTGATTCCATGACTTTACAGGTGACACAGCATAAAGAGATTGGTCTGTAATTTTCAAGTAGGCTGGGGGTCTCCCTTTTTGAAGATGGGGGTGACCGTGGCTTGTGACCATAGTTTTGACAAGGAGCTGGTCCTGAAAGAGTTTTCAAAGATTATGCTTAGAGGTTCGGCTATGGCAGTGGGTAGCTGTTTCAAGAAGTAGACTCATATCCCATTGTAGGTTCATGAGATGTTGACAAACATGGATTCGTGCATGTCCCAAAGTTTTTTTTTTTTTTTTAAGGCAACTGGACTTTCTTGACCTTTTTTCTTTGAAAATGTTTTGCTTCTTATATGAGAAGCTTCTTCAGATGCTTGAGAAGATGTTTGAAATATAGACACCACTCCAGTTGCCTTTTGAAAATAAAAACCACTTTTGATACAACTAGGACCTGGATCACTGAGAATCTTCATAAACATTTGAAATATATAGAAGTTCTGTGGTCATGTTCGGTTGCATAAAATCTTGTGTTTCAAGAGAGGATAAAATCTCAATGGGTCTGTCAGTTTTAGACAGAGTCTTTGAATAGTATGCGATGGGTGCCTCTCTCCCATCTGGCAATTGGTGGCTCAGGATGGCACCGACTCCAAACGGTGAGGCATCTCAGGTCACCATCAATGGAAGTGTGTTACTAAACTGGATAAGGACGGTGTTTGATGTTAATAAGTTTTTTATTTTTTGGAAGGCTTTCTTTTCTCTATAAACCCAAGTCCAAATAGGTTTTTTTATCCAGTAATCGATGTAATGGTTCCACTATTGTCGCTTTGTGGGTAGAAACACGTTATAAAAATTTATTAGTCCTAAAAATGCCTGCAGTTCAGTTTTGTTCCTTGGTTCTGGTGCGTCTTTAATAGCTTTGACTTTTTTGTCAGTAGGGTGTATACCCTCTCCGTCTATTAAGTAGCCCAGGAATTCGACGCGATCAGTCATTAAACAGCATTTTTCTTTTTTTACTTTTAGGCCAGATTCTCTGAATTTAGTTAGTACATCTTTTAGTCTTTTTTTTAGTTGGGTTGCATCTTTGGCCGAAATTAGGACATCGTCGAAGTATGGTACAACCCCTTTTATACCATTCAATAGGCGTTCCATGAGGCTCTGGAAAACGCCTGGGGCTACACTCACTCCAAATTGGAGTCTGTTGCATTTGAATGCCCCTTTGTGGGTCACTATTGTTTGTGCTTCAGCCGTTAAGGGGTCTACTGGGAGCTGTTGGTAAGCTTGTGCTAGATCTAGTTTAGCGAAAACTTTTCCTCCCCCAAGAGAATGTAATAAGTGTTGTACGACTGGCACCAGGTATGCGCTTTGTTGCAATGCGTGGTTCAGGGTAGCCTTGTAGTCACCACAAATTTGAACCGACCCGTCTGGTTTAATTGGTGTTACGAGCGGCATTTCCCACTTAGCATGGTCAACAGTTCTAAAACCCCTTGGTCTATTAATTTATTTAGTTGTTCCTCTATTTTTGCTTTCAGAACAAAAGGAACTCGTCAGGCCTTTAGTCTTCTAGGGGCTACCTGGGGGTCTGGACTAAAGGAAATTGGGGTCCCCCGATACCTGCCTAGGGAGCCGTTGAAAACGTCCTGGAACTCTTGGATCAGGTTTTCTTCCCAGTCGGTTGCGGCCACCCGGTCTACTCCGGTCATCCCGATGCCCAATGGTGCGAACCATTCGATGCCCAGGAGGCTTGGTTGGTCTCGGTCGACTATTGTCAATGGTAATACTTCGACATGTTGTTTGTAGGCGATTCGGAAATGTCCTAGGCCTACTACAGGAATTCGGTTTCCTTGGTTGTCCTTCAGGGTTAATTTTTGTCTCTGGAGTTCCTTGAGTTTGATATCTGGGACCAGTTGTTTGATGGTGTCCCATGATACCATTGATAGGAAAGACCCAGAGTCTACCTCCATTTCACAGGGGTTGCCTTCTATTTTTACAATTATTTTTACTTTCTTCCCGCTTTCCGTCTGAGCGTTTCCAATAGTGAAAGTTTGATGTGTTTTCTCTTGGTTAGTGGCTCGCTTGTTCCGCTGCCACTTTCTCTCAGTTTGTTTTGGCTCAGCTTGTGCGGGGGAGTTGCTGCGTCTGTTTGGGCTGTAATTTTTTTTATTCCTGCAGACTTTCTCAATATGCCCTCTTTTCTTGCAAGCTCTGCAAATGGCATCGAGAAATCTGCAATCGGCCCGAGGATGGTTTCCTCCGCAGCCAGTGCATTCCCGCCAATTCCTTTTTTCGCGCACTTTCTTTTTGGTGTATAGGCGGTGGACTTCGTCGTCTTCCTCCCCGGATTCTGACGTCTCGTCAAGATCCTCATGGTGAGTAGTGGTGGGAAATTGTTTCTTCCCTCTGGCCAGGCTCGTTTCATCGTTGTTCGTGTTAATCTGTTTCATTTTGACCGCCAATTTATTCGCGGCTTCAGCGGCTGTGGCTTCTGCGATGGCTTCGGCTACGGTTATATTGGGTTTATTTAGCAGCTTGCTCTGTACATTAGAGTCTTTTAAACCCAGTATTACTCGATCCCGCATCGCTTCATCTAAATTTAGAAATTCGCACGCTCCCCCTATTTGTCGGAGGGCTGCCACAAAATCAGCGATGGTCTCGCCTTCTTTCTGGTCTCTTCGGTAAAATTCGTGCCGCTTGATAAGGTTTGACACCACCAATGCGTAGTGAGCCTTTACTATTCTTTGGAGCTCTGGCCAGGTCAATTGTTTCACACCTCGGGGCTTCACCAAAGCTTTGGCCATTTTGAAGATTGTGGGCCCGCAGTGTGTCAAGAAAACAGCTCTCTTACGCTGGTCTGAGATCTCTTCCATCTCGTTACTTTCCAAATACATTTGGAAACGGTCTACGTAGGATCCCCAATCCTCTTCATTGGGATTGAAGGGTGCGGGCGGCGCGTTATTTCTAGCCATTGTTCTTCGTCTAGTTTTATTTGTCACCGCGTGCTCAGTCTTGCGTTTAGGACGATCCCATCCTCGTCGCCAGTGTTCCATCCGGAAAAACGCGAGGTAGACCGGGTTCCAACAACAAAGTCTTTATTATATACAGCAGTGGAAAAACAGAACATTGGCTCAAGCCGCGGCAGCCTTTTTATAGGGATTTGCCTGCCGGCTTGTAGCCAATGACAGGTATTTAGTTTTGCCGCCTTTTGAGCAGCTTCGTGGATTGGTTCCTATTGAACCAATCCCCGTTTAGGTTTTTTAGCCAATCAGAATCCTGTATTAGGAGTCTACTATTCTATATACAGAACAGGGTCCATCTGACTCATTTGGGAAGGAGCTGGAATAGTAGTAGTGCTGGAATAACTTTCTTCTGATTTCTCTCTTCTCTTCTTAGAAGGACAACTACCAGAAATACAGATCTTGGGGACGTTGAGAGCAGGATCTTCTACAAAGATCACCTGTGCAACTTTTGCAAGCTGTAGTTGGATGCCTCCAAAGTTCACCTGGAAAGGCTTTCCCAAAGGCATGAAATCTTGTTTGCAGCTGAATGGGACCCAGGTTTACTCAGTGGTAGATTTCTTACCTTCTTTTGCAGACCACAAACAGAATATCACCTGCGGGGTCAATTACACAAATGGGAACAACTCTGTTTCCAGAGAGACAACCATCCAACTGAATGTCACTTGTGAGTGATCTTTTCTAGGACTGCATGGGTTCAAGCTCTGAATCTCAAGGCAATTTCAAATCAGTTCTGGTTTGAATAATGGAGCTATGTCACTGGCCTTTGCATCAGAGGGCAAAGCCCCACAGTTGCTATTCTCTCTTTCACTCAGCCTGGCTTCCTTTGAGAGGTGTTTTTCTTTACTAGCTTGTGGGGGAGAAGGGGACAATCAGAGATTTTCTAGGACAGAGTTCCCCAGACTTCTCAACTGTAAGACGTGTGGATGTCAAATCTCAGAATTCCCCAATCAGCATGCCTTCACATGCCTTAAAATTACTAAGGTTGAGAAACACCAATGTGGACATTATCCATGGTGGCGCAGTGGTTAGAGTGCAGTACTGCAAGCTTCTTCTGCTGACTGCCAGCTGCCTGCAATTTGGCAAATCGAATCCCACCAGGCTCAAGGTTGACTCAGCCTTCCATCCTTCTGAGGTTGGTAAAATGAGGACTCAGATTGTTGGGGGCAAGAGACTGACTCTGTTAACTGCTTAGAGAGGGCTGTAAAAGCACTGTGAAGTGGTATATAAGTCTAAGTGCTATTGCTAAGTTTTGCTAAGTGTTATTGCTATCCTATCAAAATGGCGACCAATTCTTAGCATCTTATAACCCAAAAGGGAGAGTGTGGAAGAGAAGAGATTTGGAGGCCAGCTCCAGGAAATCAACATGTAATTTGAGATCTGATTGTGTCTATTGGAAAGAATGTCTGAACTGGAGGATTTATTTTTCTCTTACAGTTAAACCGCAGATACTGATCAGGGGGGAACATTTTTGCTCCAATAAAAGTAAGTTGCATGATTCTCCCAGCAGCCTTCAGCTCAGGAAGGAGGTATCAGAAAGAGGCAGAAAAGGCTAGCAGGAAAGGTGAAGAACTTTACTGGCCACCAGGCATGTATTTGGATGGTTACAGTTCCCCAGGGTCAAGGGATCCCCATTTGCAATGATAAGATGGTTGACTTAATAACTGCAGTGGTTTGTGATTTAAACACAGGTCACAAAATCAGGGGTGATTCACTTTAAAAAATCATGTAGCTTAATAATGAAAATTCTGTTCTCAATTGTGATGGTAAGTCAAGGACTATTTATAGACCTAGTATTGTTCAGAATTGCCCTGAAAGTAAGAAGCAATTCAAACTGTTGTCCATTTCAAATAATTGTCTGTCTGTCTCATCTATTTCTCTATCTCATCTTTGTCTATCTGTCTGTTTATCTTTCTCACCTGTCTTATCCCTTGGTCTCTACCTCATCTCTCATCTATCTCCTTTCTCTTTCTCTATCTTATCATATATCATGTGTATCGATATCTGTTATCTATCTATCTATCTATCTATCTATCTATCTATCTATCTATCTATCTTTAGATATCTATCTATTTAGATATCTAAAGGTAGATAGATATCTATCTATCTACCTTTATTATTTTCAACAGTAACTCAAGGTGGTGAACATACATAATACTCCTTCTTCCTCCTATTTTACCTACAACAACAACCCTGTAAGGTGGGTTGGGCTGAGAGAGAGGGACTAGCCCCAAATCATATGTTTCCTATTCTAATTATTTGGTAATTCAGGACTCGTGTTTAGGAGGAAGTCATGAACAAATGTTGTGAGATGGCATCAGTTTCTTCTCTAAATTGCAAACTAAGATATTTTTTTACCTTTTGTAAAAAAGGCATGTTAGTAAAATCACTCAAAGCACATGTTGAGATTTCTAGGCATTGTTTTCTCAAGGTCTCTCTCAAATCTTGCAGGTCAGAAAAGCTTCAGAAACATTTCTCAGCTCAATGTACAAAAAGGGGATTGCATCCGGCTACGCTGCAAGGTAAAAGGCAACCCTTTGCCCCAGGTGACTTGGGTTAATGGAACCAAAGTCTTGAAGACAAAACCCCAAGCCTTGAATGTCCTGGAGTTTCGTGATCTTAAACCGGAAGATGCTGGGAAGTACACGTGTCAGGCAGCCAACGAATTAGGCTCTGATGAAGCATCCCTTGAGCTCTCCATAATAGGTATGTGAGGCAATTTTGAGGGATGGAAATTCTGGAATTATGGGAAGTCCTAGCACTTACCCTTTTGCAGTGTATTCAGAAAGTATTCAGACTCTCTTCACTTGCAAGATCTGCAAGGAAGAATGGCAGAAAACCCACCAATCCAGGCATGCAAAGTTTGTCGTGTCACACAGCCCAAAAAGTCTTGAGGATGCAATTACTGCCAAAGGTGCTTCAGCAAAGTACCGAGAGAAGGGCCTGAATACTTATGCCAGTGTGATATTTCAGGATTTCCCTCCCACCTCTTTTTAATAAATTTACAGACCTTTCTAAAATTTTGTTTTCGCTTTGTCATTAAGATAAAGATAAAGGTTCCCCTCACACATACATGCTAGTCGTTTCTGGCTCTAGGGGGCAGGGATCATCTCCGTTACAAAGCCAAAGAAGACGTCTGTAGATGTCTCTGTGGTCATGTGGCTGGCAGGACTAAACGCCGAAGGTGCACGGAACGCTGTAACCTTCCCATCAAAGTGGTGCCTATTTTTCTATTTGCATTTTTACATGCTTTCGAACTACTAGGTTGGGACAAGTAACGGGAGCTCACTCTGTTACACGGCGCCAGGGATTCAAACCACTGAACTGCCAAACTTTCTGATCAACAAGCTCAGCATCTTAGCCACTGAGCCACCAGGTCCCTTGGTTTTGTTTCTTTGTTTGTTTGCTTTGTTATTATGGGGTACTAAATGTAGATGAATGAAGGGGAAAAAAACAATGAATTTCAACAACGGTAGAATCAGGCTGCAGCATAATAATAATTGACAAAACTGAAGAGGGGTCTGAATACTTTCTGAATGCACTATAGCCAAGAAGGGATGGAATTTTGGGAATGCTGGGACAGGGTTGTTGTTTTTTTTTAATTTTTTTATATATTTATATCCTGTTTTTATTAATATTTTCATAAGCAACTCAAGGTGGTGAACATATCTAATGTTCCCTCCTCCTCCTACTTTCTCCACAACAACAACCCTGTGAGGTGGGTTGGGCTAAGAGGGAGTGAGTGACCCAAGGTCACCCAATTGGCTTTCATGTCTTAGCAAGATTATAATTCACCATCTCCTGGTCATTGACCCAAAATCACCCAGCTGGCTTTCGTGCCTAAGGGGGTACTATAACTCACCATCTCTTGGTGATTTACCCAAAGTCACCCAGCCTTCTTTCATGCTTAAGGGGGAACTAGAACTCACCATCTCCTAGTGATTGACTCAAAATCACCCAGCTGGCTTTCATGTCTAAGGGGTGGGGGATGAGAACTCATGATATCCTAGACCCTCAAGGTCATTCAGTTGGCTTTCATGCTGATGATAGGATTAGAACTCATCATCTCCTGTTCACCATCCCAACTTAGCCAGCTGGTTTTCATGGTTAAGGATGGGACTAGAACTCACCATCTCCTGGTTTCTAGACTGCTATCTTAATCACTAGAGCAAATTGGCTCTGTATTTAAATCCAAACTGGATTAGAAAAACAACAAACTATTGAACTCTATCTGTTCTTCTGTCCGTCCAAAGACCCAAATAAAATCCTGCTTCTCAAGGTGACTGGTGCCCTTGTCGTACTTGTTGTTATCATGATCATCACTGGGGTCATCCTTGCTTCTAAAAGGTAGGTAATTGTGGAAATTTGTTTCTGGATTGATCGATGAATGATGAAGTTGAAAATATATGTTGGAAGATAATGTCATCTTCTGAATTTCAGGATATTCTTATTTGGCAGGCTTACCATATTTTTTTGTAAAAAGAATATAGGTGGGATATTAATGTGAGTAAATAAAAAAACCACATAAGCTATGATTTCTCCTCAGCATTTGTAAAATGATAATAGTTATTCTGTTTACCCTGTTATATTGATGAGTTTCATTTCAGGCTTACTATTGATTTGGAGGTTTTAAACTGAATGGAGTTAGACATGACTGGGGGAACATAGAAACTTTGTAAAATTGATTACGAAGATAGATAGATAGATAGATAGATAGATAGATAGATAGATAGATAGATAGATAGATAGATAGATATAGATAGACGAGATAGAGATAGATGAGATAGGTGAGATAGATAGATATGAGATAGAGTGATGAGATAGAAAGATGAGATAGATGAAACAGACAGACAGACAATCTAGGCCAGGGGTCTGCAACCTGCAGCTCTGGAGCCACATGCTGCTCTTTTGGCCCTCTGCTGAGGCTCCCTGTCGGCTGATCCCACCACTGGCTGGCCCCTCCCCTCCCCGTCACTCCTCGCCTGCCCTGAGAAAATAAGGGTGATGGTGGGGGATGGAGACTCGCTCCATGTTCCAGAGCAGGATGTGACGGGGTGAGAGGGAGTGACGTCAAGTTGGCCATGCCCACCCAGTCACACTGGTTGTTAAATTACTGGCTCCTGGGGGTTTCTTTTCTGTGGGAAATGGGCCCAAATGGCTCTTTGAGTGTTTAAGGTTACAGAACCACTGATCTAGGCAAAAACTGGTGCTCTCTGAGCTTGCTTGTTTTCCTGCAGACATTTCATTACCCTAATTAGGTAACATCATCAGTGAGTGACAGATAGATAGATAGATAGATAGATAGATAGATAGATAGATAGATAGATAGACAGATAGATTGATAGATAGATAGACAGATTGATTGATAGATTTATATATATTTGTTTTCTTAAGTTTTCACGGGGGGGGGGGGGAGAGGGAGAGAGAGAGAGAGGGGGGGGGGGGGGGGGGGGGGGGAGAAGGGGGGAGAGAGAGAGAGAGAGAGAGAGAGAGAGAGAG